>MCJB01032259.1:8131-18666 GCA_002018475.1 Nicotiana obtusifolia | reverse complement strand
CCGCAAGTGCCGGCAACACTTCCAACTTACCTAATACAACAAAATGCTTCACTCCAGTAAGGGCTTTGGTGAGGATGTCTGCAAGCTGCTCATTTTTAGTGACATGATGTAGAGATATGAGCCCTTTTTGTAGTTTGTCACGCATAAAATGACAATCAAATTCGATATGCTTAATCCTCTCATGAAACACAGGATTTCTAGCAAAGTGGAGGGATGATTGGTTATTACAATGTACTGAAACAGGCCTGGGATTGGCTATCACAACCAACTCTCTTACTACCTTCCTGAGTGATCTGTACTCAGCTTCTGCTGAGGATAAAGATATGATCTCCTACTTCTTTGACTTCCAACTGATAGGACTATTTCCCAATAATACCAAATAGCCACTCACTAACCTTGTTGAATCTGGGCATGCAGCCCAATCAAAATCACAGAATGCCCTTACTATACAGTCCTCATCTTTTGACACGAAGATACCTAAGGTATGATCACCTTTCAGATATCTTAACAAGTGGAATGCAACTTTTTTAAGTGAGGTTCCCTAAGTTCTTGCATAAATTGGCTTAAGTGTTGAACACTATAAGCTATGTTAGCTCTGCTGTTGGTTAGAAGGTTCAACTTCCCAACCAAATTTTTGTAGTAGGTAAGGTCCTCCAGCAATGCTCCCTCCTTGGCTTTGAGCTTGGTAGTGGGATCAAGAGGAGATGACAGGCTGGTACACCCTAAGCAATCATATTCTTTTAACAGATCAAGGGAAAATTTCCTCTATGAAATAATGATGCCATCAGACTTTTATAATACTTCTAATTCCATGAAGTAATGCAAACAACCAAAATCTTTAACTCTGAAACTTTCATGTAGAAAACTCTTCAACTGCTCAATCACATGGGGATTGGTTCCTGTTAAGAGCACATCATACACATATACTGTCACGAAGACCACTGAATCTCCTTCTTTCTTATGGAACAGTGAATAATCATGAAGGGAATGTCCGTAAGCCCAAGAGCACAAGGCTTCAGTCAACTTAGCATACCATTGTTTGCTAGCCTGCTTCAAGCTATACAATAACTTGTTTAGTTTATAGACAAATCCTAGTTTCTCTACTATCAGACCAGGTGACACCTCCATATAGACTTCTTAATGCAAATCTCCATGGAAAATGCATTATTCACATCCAACTGATAGATATTCCAGCCTATTTTTACCGCAACAACTAATAATGCTCTAATTATTGTCATTTTCGCCACCGGGGAGAAAGTTTCTGTGTAATCAATACCCATTTGTTGAGTGTAACCCTTCACAACTAGCCTGGCCTTGAACCTCTGAATGCTCCCATCTACTTTATGTTTGACTTTGTATACCTATTTGCAGCCAATTGCCTTCTTTCTAACAGGTAGGGGAACTAAGTCCCAAGTGTGATTAGCATATAAGGCTTCAAATTCGTGAGTCATTGCTGATTGCCAAGCAGGATTGATAGCAGCCTCTTCATATGAGGTTGGTTCACTGTCATGAAAAACATTTCTAACATAAATCTGACTAGCATGTGTCAGTACATCAGGTGCAATGTAGTTGTTGTGAGAAAATAAAGCAGAAAGAGAGGTTTGACCAGTTGTATTTAAATCTGATGTTAATTTGGGAATTGAGACAATGTAGTCTTTTAGGTGAGAGGGAGTTTTACGTTCCTTGTATGACCTTCTTAATTGTTGAGTAGGTTGCAGGCTATGAGGATGTTGGTTTAGGGAATGGCCACCAATGACTGGTGATTTAGGTGTATTGGAAGCAAAAAGGTACGCAAGTGTAACAATAGGTGAAATAGGGAAAGAACTAGGTGACATCTCATTAGGTGTACTAGATGACATTTCATTAAGTGTGACTCTAGAAGTCCCCTGAACCTCTGAAACATGGTCTGAAAAATGATCATCAGTATCATTCAAACATGCAGGATGTGGAAGTGAACTAGGTACAATATGAAATGAATCAAAATTGGTATCACATGAAAGTGCAAAAGGAAAAACACTCTCATGGAAGATTACATCCTTGGAAATATGTATCTTTCTAGCCGCTAGACTCAATATCTTGTATCCCTTTGTTCCAAAGGGATATCCCACAAAGACATGAGGGGTTGTTCCAGGCACAAACTTATTTCTATGTACTTTAGGGACAATTGGATAACATAAGCAACCAAGGCTTCTCATGTGCAAATAATCTGCCTTTCTTTGGTACAAGAGTTCAAAAGGACATTTGTTTTTAAGGTAGGTAGTAGGTAGTCTATTTATTATATAGGTTGCAGTCAAAATACATTCTCCCCAATATCTAACATGCAATTTAGACTGGAACAAAAGGGCTCTTGCTGTCTCTAGTAGATATTTGTGTATTCTTTCCATCACACTATTTTATTGTGGTGTGTAGGAACAAGTTCTCTGATGTACAATGCTTTTGGACTGAAAAAATTAATTGACTTCACTGCTAGTAAATTCAAGCCCATTATCTGATCTAATGGATTTTATGGTTGTATTGAACTGGTTTTCAATTAGGGACACAAAGGATTTAATTATTTGCAGAGTATTACTTTTGCAGGTTAGCAGATGAGTCCATGTGAATCTACTATTATCATCAACCATTGTTATGAAGTACTTATAATTATCATGAGTTGCTACATGGTAAGATCCCCATAGGTCTATATGCAATAACTCAAATATTTATCTAGAGGTGCTGGTTCTTTGAGGAAAGAGTAACCTATTTTACCTAGCCATAGGACAAATGGAGCATAAGAAGGGTTGTTTAGGTAAAATACTTACAGATATGGATGATATCCCTCTAATTTTCACAAATGGTACATGACCAAGTCTATTATGCCACAATAGATCCATACTATTTCCATGGGACTTATAGGAATCGATAGTAGGAAATTGGTGCATTTTATTTAATGTTGGATTATCTACAGATGAAAAAGGATTAGAGTGCACTGTACTAGGACATGGGGGGCATAACATTTTATTCAACTCACAACTAAAAGAACAAAACAGAACTTTTCACTGGAGCTACTACATCTTTGAGACATTGTGAACATAGAAGATACAAGCCACCCTCCACCTTATCAATCCCCAGAGACCTCTTCATTGAAGGAGCCTGCAGTAGACAAGCATTGTCAGTAAATGAGGCAATGCCTTTTAGATTTAAAATTAGACAATGGACACAAATGAGATTATATTTGAAGGAATGAATTAAAAGGACTTTATATAGAATGATTTCAGGGGTCAATGTCACGTTCCCAATTTCAGTCACCTTTACCCTATAACCATTATGAAGTTTAATTAAGATAGGATATGGTAAGGTTATGACATTGGTTAGTGAGGATTTATTGAATGTCATGTGGTTTTGATGCACTTGAGTCTATGATCCATGTGTTAGTTCTTGATTTGAAATATTTGCATGAAAGTTTGCCGAAATCAATAGAAGTGACTTTACTTGAGCAGACTATCATACCTGCAAAATTTACAGCTCCATTGATCACACCGCTTGGGCTCTCACCACCATTTCCAGTTTGAAAGTGTTGTAGAAGGTTGACAAGCTGTTCATATTGCTCCTTAGTAAGGTTTATATTTTGGCTCTTATCCTTACGACCAGGGTCATCCCCAGCCATAAAAGTTGTATCAGTAGATGTCCCATGTACATTTGCCGCTGTTCTATTTCCTGTCCATTCATTTCCTCTGTTGCCCTTGTAGTTTTGACTTGGATTCTGAGTGTTTTGAGGGTAACCATGTAATTTGTAGCATTTATCTTTGGTAGGTCCTGGCTTTTTGCAGTAATTACATATGGGCCAAGACCTATTATTTCCAGAATAATTGTTGTTTGGTGAATAATTGGTTCTAAAATTGTTTGATCTTGTGGTGTTCACATTTATCGAAAGCAAAATTGATGATGAGTTGATTACTTGGCCTGATTTCTCTTTGCTTTTCCTCCTGAAGTAACAAGCAAAAAGCTTGTTCCATTGAAGGCAATGGATCCATCATGAGTATGCTTCCTCTGACTACAGTGTAAACCTCATTCAAGCCCATAAGAAACTGGATTAATCTCTTATCCTGCTCTGCCTTATGCATGTTTTCTTTGGCTCCACAGGTACAATGATAGTTGCATTGACTTTTGACACTCAGAGTGCTCTCTTCCCACAGCTTCTTCATTTTGGTGTAATAAGCATTGATGTCCATGTTTCCTTGAGACAAATAACTAATTTCCTTTTGAATTTGGTATTGTTTTGCACCATTCGTCTCATTGTAACGATCTTCTAAGTATTTCCACAATTTGACTGCATCATTAATGTATTCAACTCCATCAGCAATCTCCTTAGCTAGAGAATTCAGAATCTATGATGTGACCATATTGTCACACCTCTCCCACAGGCGGTACGTTGGGGATTTCATATTTGGCTTTTTATATTCGCCATTTATGAAACCTAATTTGTTCTTTACTAAAGGCGCTCGCACTACACCTCTTCTCCGTGAATGGTAGCCAATGCCATCAAACGGAACATGAACCAACATCGCACCAAGATTATATAACGGATGCATGTAGAAAGGACTACTCGAATCAACACCATATCCTTTAATTGATTCAGCACTAGTTTCAACATCAGATTGTTCAATTTAATCGGTAACGACCATGATTTAAAAAACTAGGTTATTAAGTTTCTGCAGCTCGAAATAATCTATTGAACCCTTATTTTTCAGAGAATTAAACCTAAATCACAATTGCATGTGCGAATTGAGCAATCAAGAATTAGTATGAAGCAATGTGAATCTGGAATGAGTGAGAGAACCTGTGTTGCTTATCTCTTTTGGTATTTAGAACCTGCAAATTATATTTTCCCACAAGAAATCCACCACTTCGCGTTCTCTAATCTTCTGATAAGGACCTGCTTCCACCCACTTAGAAAAATAATCAATTAAAATTAGAAGAAATCTTACCTTTCCGGGAGCCGGTGGCAGTGGTCTGACGATATCCATCCCCCATTTCATGAACGGCCGCGGGGACAAAACCAAATGTAAGGGTTATGCCGGTTGATGCACTAGTGGTGTGTACCGTTGGCACTTATCACATTTTCGTATGAAGTCTTTGGCGTCTTGTTCTATGCGGGGCTAATAATATCCTGCCCTTACCAACTTTAACACTAAGGAATCTGCACCCGAGTGGTTGCCGCATGTCCCTTCGTGAACCTCTCTCATGACATAGTTAGCTTTGGATACCCCTAAGCATCGGGCCAGCGGGCCTTTAAAAGATTTTTTATACAACTGGCCTCTCTTGAAGCTATATCGCGCTGCTTTGGCGTGCAGCGCCCGAGATGATTTGGGGTCTTCGGGTAGCAACCTGTGCTCGAGATAATCGATGATTTCATTTCTTCGGTCCTAGACCAAATTAGTCGAATTTACCTCATAAAAACCATCTGGATCCAAGACTGAGTTCATCAGTTGTACTACCGTCCTAGACTCCGATCCCTTTATTTCCGTCGATGATCCTAGGTTTTCCAATGCGTCTGCTTCTGTGTTATCTTTCCTTGGGATATGAGTAACTGACCACTCCCCGAATCGCACCAACAGAGCCTGAACCTTTACCACGTATTGTTGCATGCACTCCTCTTTGGTTTCGAAGATCCCGTAGACTTGATTTACCACCAGCTGTGAGTCGCATTTGATTTCGGTAACCTCGGAGTCAAGTTCTCGGGCCAATTCGAGCCCATAATCAAAGCTTCGTACTCTGCTTCATTGTTAGTTAAAGGGACCATTTCTTGCCTAGGGTTTCCCCCGAAGGTGTGATTAAAACTATACCGAGCCCATATTCTTTTGTGTTGGAAACTCCGTCCGTAAATAAGGTCCAAACCCATGATGTCGGTTCCGAAACCATTACTGCCTCCTTGGTTGATAGAGGCAATAATCCCGGACTGAAATCGGCCACGAAGTCAACCAAGACTTGCGACTTAATTGCAGTCCTTGGTTTATATTCTAAGTCGAATTCACTCATTTTGATGGCCCATTTGGCCAATCTACTCGAGAGCTCGGGTTTATGGAGGATGTTCCGCAAAGGGAAAGCAATCACTACGACTATCGGTTGGCATTGGAAGTAGGGCCTCAGCTTCCGAGCGGCGACTACAAGAGCTAATGCCAGTTTCTCCAAATTTGGGTAGCGAGTTTCTGCTCCCGTTAAAATTTTACTAACATAATAAATGGGAGATGGCATACCTTCGTCCTCTCATACTAAAACCGTACTTACTACAAGTTTCGAGACCGCGAGGTAAACTAGCAACGTTTTACCTTCTTTTGGGTTTGAAAGCAATGGAGGGCTTGACAAGTACTTCTTTAAATCCCTCAAAGCCTGCTGGCACTCTGGGGTCCATTCGAAATTATTTTTCTTTTGTTGCTGTGTGAAGAAACGATGACACTTTTTTGATGACCGGGAAATGAACCTGCTCAAAGTTGCCAATCTCCCCGGAAGCCTTTGGACTTCCTTCACATTTGATAGTTGGTCCGGGATGTCTTCTATGTCCTTGATCTTATCGAGGTTTACCTCAATTCCCTTTTGCGATACCAGAAATCCCATAAACTTACCAGAGCTGATCCCGAACGCGCATTTCTCAGGATTAAGTTTCATATTATACTTCCTTAGGATGTCAAAAGTTTCTTGCATATGTTTAAGATGATCACCTGCATTTAAGGACTTAACGATCATATCGTCTATATGAACTTCCATAGTTTTTTCTATTTGTTTTTCAAACATCCTTTCACGAGCCGTTGATAAGTGGATCTAACATTTTTCAAACCGAAGGGCATCACGTTGTAGAAATATGTACCAAAATTCATTATAAATGAAGTCTTTTCTTGATCCTCCGAGTTTATTTTAATTTGGTTGTACCCGAAATAAACTCATTAACTTGTGCCAGGTCGTGACATCAATCATTTGATCGATGTTTGGCAGTAGGAATGAATCTTTTAGGCACATATTATTAAGATCTTTATAATCTACGCACATGCGAAACTTATTGTTCTTCTTAGGAACTACTACCACATTGGTTAACTAGTCTGGATATCTTACCTCTCTGATCGAACCGATATTAATTAAGCGGGTTACCTCTTCTTTGACAAATTTATTCATGGCTTCGACAATCAGGCATTTCTTTTATCTTATCGGAGGTATGTTGGGATCCAAGCTTAACTTGTGTACGACTACCTCTATTGGGATGCCTGTCATATCCTCATGTGATTATGCAAAACAATCGGCGTTAGATTCAAGGAATTTAATAAAGTCAGACCTAAGCTCTGGGTGCAGTCTGTCCCCAAGTGGAATTTCCTTTCTAGGAATTCTTCGAACAATGCAACTTGCTCCAGCTGTTCCACTGTTGATTTCATTGCACCTGTCTCTTCTGGAACTTGGAAATATCTCAGCACCTGATAATATTCCGACGCCTTTGCCCCCGGGCTTACTTCATCTAGTTCTGGAGTAGGTGCTGGTCCCTGTAATTGCTATGTCACGTGTTCCTTTCCTTTGCTACTGGAGACCGAAATTGCATTCATCTCCCTTGTTGCTGATTGATCACCCCTTTTGCTTAATTCCTTCAGGCGTTGGAAATTTCAACAATTGATGATATGTTGATGGTATAGCTTTCATCTTGTGCAACCACGGAGGTGGCCATTCTTCAATAATCTTGCCACTTCTTCCCGGAGGTGTCGTCAGTCCCCTGTCCGATGGCCGTTCCTCCCGTGGTATTCACACCACAAGTTGGGATCCCTCTGATTGGGATCAGATCTCATCGGTTTTATGAACCGTGCTTCTTTAATGTTTCTCATGGCTGACACCAATTCCACTATACTGAAATTGAAGTTGTATTCTGATAACTTGGGGTAAGAAGGATCTCGTGACTCTGATGCTTCTTTATCCTGCAGCGATATATTGTTCCAATCGCGATTAGTCCTCCTATCAACGACGAACCTGTCCGCTGTCCGAAAACCTCTGTTTCGGCCTTCGGTCCGTTCGTAGGGAAAAAACCGGCCCCTCGAAGTCCGTTTGTCTGTGTCATAATCATCCTTTAATTTTATTTTTTTCTCGTCCTTTGGTCGACGATGGAAACCAAGCTGATCATCTTCGATCCTTATTTTTGATTCGTACTGGTTGTGGACATCCGCCTAAACAATTGCTTGAAACTCGAGCAGGCTTTCCTTCAATTTCCGGGAAGCATCTGAACTCCTCGGATTCAATCCCTTAGTGAATGCTTCAGCCGCCCATTCATCCGGGATAGCCGAGAGCAACATTCTCGCCTTCTGGAATTAAGTAACAAACTCTAGTAGCAACTCAGACTCTCCTTGTGCAATCCTGAATATGTCTGCCTTTTGGGCATGTACTTTTCTGTCCTCGGCATGATCCTTGATGAAAGAGTCAACGAGCATTTTAAAGAAGTCTATGGGATGTTCTGGTAACATCGAATACCACGTCAAGGCTCCTCTCGTGAGGGTTTCTCCAAATTTCTTTAGCAACACAGATTCAATTTCGTGAGGAGCTAAATCATTTTCCTTCACCGCCGTTGTGTAGTGGTAATATGCTTTTGGGGGTCTAAAGTTCCATCATACTTTGGCACTTGAGGTATTTTGAACCGCTTCGGGATTAACTCTGGAGCCGCACTTGGCTTGTATGGCAATTGAATATACTTTTTTGAGTCTGGACCTTTCAACACTGGTGGCGCGCCCCAGATCTGCTCCATGCGGGCGTTCACTTCACTCATAAACCGTAAAAGTTCATTCTTGAAAGGATCGTTCTTGTTATTGAGGCCGGATCTGCTCCCTCCTGCCCCATTAGAGCCAACTTCGCCCCTGGGAGTGTTGTTGTCGACCCTCTACGTTGTTTGAATCGCGGGCCCCCCCCTCCCCGGAGGAATCAGATCTCATTTTTTGCATTATTCGAAGCCCCCAACAGCGCCTACTTCAACTTCGTCATAACCTTATCATGTCGCGTGAGATGGCCTTGAATGATAGCTTGTTGCTCTTGCAAGACCCTTACCGCGTCAACGACATGTTCCTCATCAGCATCATCGGGAGTTGTCTCCCGAACATATTGAGGGTATTGCATGTCATGCACCTGTGTGGCGCCATTCCCCTTATTGTGGGTGTCACTGATTGAGTCCACGAAATGAGGTTGATCCCCTCGAATCTCGGGGTTGTGCGTGTTGTTAACAGTGTTATCTGCCATTTCTTATGATTTTTTTCTAAGACAAAATAATCAAAACACGTTAGTAAAAAAGACAAGGATCAATTTAGTTGCACGACTGTCTAGGCCCACGGTGGGCGCCAAACTGTTTACCCATAAAATGGTACAGTTGAATTTATACGTGGTTTCTAGACAAGTGAATTAATTTGATCCTGAAATAATAAAATAATCAAAGAATTATGCAATACTTAGCCTTATGATGTAGACGAAACAACAGAAGCAACAGTTCCGGAAATGAGGTTTTCGGGCACAATGACAACGAAATCAAAAAGCAAGAAGATAAGATTGTATTAAGCTTTGTATTGAATGTAGCGTAAGTTTGCCAGAAAATTCGTATCCTTTACAATGATAAATGAGCTTACAATTTATAGCAATGTCTAGGGAAGTAGGTCCTAAGATCATGCCATTCTTTAATGTCAATTATGAGGGTCATTGATGAAGATGTAACGGTGAACATAAATGTCAAATTCCCTGTAACGGTAATCGCTCTTAATGCCACAGAATATTCTTTATTAAATGCTGTCGGGCGAAGAACATTTATCACATCTTTATGAGCGTTATTCTTTTTGGTGATAAACGAGACAGTTGTCTTCGGTCTTTGGCCATCCCCCATCTTGGATTCCACATATCCTTTTTTGGACGGTCACGTTTCACAACATATTTTACCATATACAATTAGTAGAATTCTATTTTATCTTTTTGGGTAGAGTATACAACACGATTATTTCTCTATTTCCTAAACCCTTAAAACTATTAAAATTAGATTACCATGATAGGCAATTTTGCACCTTGTGTGGGCTATAAAACTCAAAATCTCTGCTCTTGATCTACTTTCAATACATTGACGGTTTGATCACACAGACAAAAATTTGAAAATTGATATTGGATGTTCGTATGTTACTAGGCAACGAATATTTTTCTTTTGTAATCCAACAAAAACAATCTAAACTACAACACATTACCAACTTTATGTTGCCAAATATTATTGCATTATTAGAATATAACACCGAATCACTAGATTAATTTTTTAAGTCGTTTGATTTGGTAAAGTTTTGTTTTTCGATATCTTGAGCACCTTTAATGTTACAATAATATGTTGTTTTGCTTTATGCGACATACTTACTATTTAAAGAGTTAAAGAAAAATGTTGCAAATATATTTTAAATATTTAAATTATTACTTATTGTGACTTATAATATATTTTACATATTTTTTAGATATTAATAAAACTGATATATTTTCATACTCAAAAACTTTTACATCTTAATATCCCCCCCCCCCCCCCCCAA
>MCJB01032248.1:22322-74054 GCA_002018475.1 Nicotiana obtusifolia | reverse complement strand
TGTCAGGTCCTTCACAGCTTTTGTTGAAATCTGATTTTGCAAGTACACAGCGGTGTTTGCAGCTTCACCCCAAAAGCATTTTGGAAGATTTTTCTCATGAAGCATGCATCTCGTCATCTCCATTATGAATCTGTTCCTCCTTTCACTGACTCTATTCTGTTGAGGAGTGTATGGTGCTGTCAATTAATGTTCAATTCCAGCCTCTTCACAAAACTTGTTAAAGGTTTCTGAAGTGTACTCCTTGCCATTATCAGATCTTATAGTCTGAATCAAGCATCCACTTTCATTCGCAACTCTGGCTTTGAATTTCCAAAATACACCAGCAACTTCTGACTTTTGCTTTAACAAGAAGATCCAACACATTCTTGTCAGATCATCAATAAAAACAATGTAATAGAGATTACCATTTAATGATGGTGTTCGCTGGGGACCACAAAGATTAGTATGAACCAGCTGCAGCTTTTTCGAGGCTCTCCATGCTTGTTTAGGAAAGGGTTGCCTATGTTGCTTCCCAAAATTACAAGCACGACAAAGAGGCATGTCATCATCAATGTCTGCGAGTCCTTCAACCAGCTTCTTTGACTGCATTTGAAGCAATCCTCGATGATGAAAGTGCCCAAGTCTTTTGTGCCAAATCTCAGTGGCACTAGCTCTGGATTTAAAGGCCATTTGCTCCTTCTCCATTGGATTTAGAGCAAAGCTTTTTCCTTTCATTTTGACATTGAACAAGTCTTTGCCACTAGCATCTCTGATCAAGCACTGCTTATTCTCAAACAACACTTTATAGCCTTTATCGAGTAACGGACCAACACTTAAGAGATTTTGATCAATTTTAGGTACAAATAAAACATCTGAAATAAACTTTGTACCTTCATAGCTTGTGATAGCTACTGTGCCTTTTCCCTTGACTTCCAAGTGTTCACCATTTCCAATCCTCACTGTCTTGACTTCAGTGTTTCTTAATTCCTCGAAGAGCTCCTTGTCATATGTCATGTGATTTGTGCACCCACTGTCAATCAACCAGCTCTCACTTGATTCTCTGCCTGAGAAACAAGTGACCACGAATAATTGATCTTCTTCTTCTTGATCAGCTACCTGTGCATCTACTTCTTGCACTTGACCTTTGATTTTGCAGATCACAGCTTCGTGTCCAAGTTGATTGCATTTGGAGCATTTGGCGTCAGGTCTCCTCCAGCACTTGTATGGTGGATGACCTTTCTTCTCACAATGGCAGCAAGGTGGGTAGAATTTCTTGGCACCTCCTCCTTTTCTCTTTTGATAATTGCCAGATGAATCTCCACTCGTCGATTGGTTTTTGAAGTTTTTCTTCTTTTTATACTTGCTGTTGTCTTGATGCTTGACAGGTAAGGCACCTTCAATCACCCCTTCTTGCCTCACAGACCTTCTTTGCTCTTGTGCTTGTAAAGCATTCAAGAGCTCTGCAAGAGAGATCTTTGACAGGTCTTTGGTGTTCTCCAGAGTAGTAATGGTGGCTTCAAACTTCTCTGGAACAGTGACCAATAATTTTTCAACAATCCTAGAGTCTTTTAACTCAGAACCAAGCAATCTCACCTTGTTGGCAATGCTGAGAAGTCTGTCAGAGTACTCTTTCACTGACTCAGACTCCTTCATCTTCTACAACTCAAAATCCCTAATCAAATTCAGGACTTTCATTCCACGAATCCTCTCATCTCCTGCATATTCAGCCTTGAGGTAATCCCAGATTTCCTTTGCTGTTTTGAGGGACATTATTTGTGTGAAGATCATTTGAGATACAGCTGCAAATAGGCAAGCTTTTGCCTTTGATTTTCTTGTCTTCTTTTCCTTCTGTGCTTTGATTTGTGCCACAGTAGGATTTGCTGGAAGTGGAGGGACCTCGTAATCCTCTTCTACTGCTTCCCAAAGATCCAAAGCCTCCAGGTAAGTCTCCATACGAACAGCCCACATTTGATAATTGTCTCCATCGAAGGCTGGTGGTACAGCAACTGAAAAACTTGATTCTCCTTCCATTTTAACCTCACAGATCCCTTAAGAGAAAATGCTCTGATACCAATTTGTTGGTGAATTGAACACAATTTTAATGGTTGATCGAGAGATTTTGATTGAAAGAAAAAGGAAGCCTTTTCTGTAAATGAATAACTGAAGACTTAATATTTTATTGATATAGCTTGATGATATAAATACAAATAAAATAGAAAAGTAGTTCTAAAAATCTGCTGAAAATCTGGTAACAACCCAGCAAATCAGAAAAACTAATTAAATCCCTAAAATAAAGGAGACTTATTCAAATTCAATAATAGAAAACTAAGTGGCAGCAATCTTAACACTTGATCTTAACACTAACAAAGCACATCAACTTCCATTCCAGTGACTCACTTTACGAAGCAGTGCTTCGTTTCAAGCTTTGTACAGTGATGTATGGGGTCCATCACCCATTTTATTCATTGAAAAAATATACTATTACAGTATTTTCATCTATCGCTACACCAAATATACTTGCTTGTACACAATAAAAAACAAAAGTGAAGTCGTCCATAGTTTTGAACTGTTGCAGAAGATCGTGGATTAATTAGCACACAATCACACGTAAAGCAAATAAAAAAAATAACACAAGAATTTAACGAGGTTCAGCTAAGACTAATCCTCAGGGCAAAAGTAGAGTGTGTTTCATTATGAATGAGAAGAAACACACAGTACAATTTATAAAATTTCCAGCTCTAACCCCTATATATAGATCCCAAATAGTCCAAAACCTGCAAGAGAAAAGGTTTTTCCAATCCGATAAGGACAATAAATTTTCTTTTCCAAAATCTATTAGAATAATAGGTTTCCCAAATCTATAGGAATTATGAGTTTTCTAAAAATACGATAAAACTATTCAAGACATAAATAACAAATCTTTCTCTTGGCTTAAGTTCTCTTCATCAACATGAAAGTCGTATCTCTGCCTTGACCTCAGCCCTCACAAGGGCTCTACTAAGTACTGCATACATCAATAAAGTCTAGGCAATGCCTAAATTATTGGCCGGGACTGCCTTGGTCATCATATTAGTTGGATCATCTTGTATAGACACATTCTTCATATTAACAACCCTTTTTGATATAATATCTCGAATAAAGTGATGCCTGACTTTAATATGCTTCCTCTGCTCATGGAACATATGATTCTTTGTAAGATGAATGACATTCTGACTGTCACAAATATTGGTATCTTCTTCTGAATTAGTCCAAGATCACTTACCAAGCCTTGTAGACAAATAGCCTCTTTCACTGCTTCCGTAATTGACATATACTCAACCTCTATGGTTGGAAATGCAACAACAAACTGTAGAGTCGCCTTCCAACTGATGTGTCACGAACTGAAATTCCATCAAAGGTCATGATGGCACCTAACTCTCTCACTAAGCAAGCTAACACAATAACAATTAAAATTCCAAAGCAGAGTAACCAAATCTGTGACAAAATCCATGATATGATAATAATATTAAACTTATAATATAGATAAACTATCTGAGACAGGGTCTATACGACCGCAACTATCTACGAAGCCCAAAACCCAGTGTCGCAAGTATCTAACAAGAGTATTTAAAATCAACAGAATAACAATGTCTGTTTGCAAGAGATAGATAGGCATAATAGATAAGCAGGGATGAGGACTCCATGTGCTGCAAATCGGTCAAGTAGAGCAGCTCACCACGAAGTCTCCACAGAGTCTCCTACTCTGTCGGGTGAATGTCACTAAAACCAACCTCAGAACTGGCATAAAAATATGTAGAAATATATTATGAGTACAAACCACGGTACCCACTAAGTATTAAGTCTAACCTCAAATAAATAATGGTGAGGGGTCGACATCGACACTCACGATTAATCTAATAATCAAATGAAAGTGTAAATTAGATATTAAACAAGGCATGACATCATCAATGAGTATAAAATCTCAAACACAATTCATACAAAATTTATGCATGCTTTACGGATAATAGAGATCAAATAAAATATCAACATCTCTAATCTTGAACAAGACATGATACATGTTAACAATACTTATATCAATTCACGACATGAGTCTAAGAAAATATACATATACATGTTCATGATCCCTTTCTCAATAACTGATAGCACAAATTCATGTACCTGACACATGCCACGTGTCCGACAAGTACTGAAAGAATCATGGGTGCATACACTTATAGGGCCCAAGGTAACATGGGTTATCACCAAACTCTGGAGGGACGTATTTATATCCAAGTGTTGATCATTTTATAATAATGATCAATAACCAATAATTAATATCCGCTCAAGTGCCCGTAGTGCCAAAATCATCATGTTTCCTCAACAACCAATTCTTTACTCATGCATATATGTATGAAATGATATAATAAAAAGGCCACCAAACATAATGCGGATAAAAGCTCATATGGATAAAAGATAGCTATAACTAATCATGTAATTCAATCTTAACGATGCAATAAGCTATTTAGGCATGCACAAGTTCAGTCATATTACTTATCATGAGCCATTTAAGCCATAGGAACCACAAAATCATGGAGCAATAAGACAAGTGTATGAATAAATATTTATAATAAAGATCAATATGGAAAAACAATCCCTCAT
The DNA here is from genome assembly GCA_002018475.1 of Nicotiana obtusifolia. NCBI lineage: Eukaryota > Viridiplantae > Streptophyta > Magnoliopsida > Solanales > Solanaceae > Nicotiana > Nicotiana obtusifolia. Next base: position 69,437 of record MCJB01032248.1, on the reverse strand, counting down.
GCAAACTCAACAAGTCATAACCTTAGGCATGCTCCTAAATCATGGATATAAATTATCACGTAGTCATAAAATCAATTTGAACATGGATAATCACTTCACATAATCCAAACAAAGCATAATTCAAGTCAACAATACCAGATATGGTCAAAACATAGCTACGCATATATGCTTGTTACCTAGCATATACGAGGCTTCTAAATCATGGATCAACTAGCAATTTGGTCACCTACGAAGAGAATTTCCTTTTACAAGGATAGACAAGAGACTTACCTCCGCCTGGTAAACTAAAAATCAAGCAACAATCGCCTAACCGTCCAAATTCAACTCCAAACGACTCGAATCTAGTGAAAAAATAACTCAATAACATCATTTAAAGCCATATGAATCAACTCCAAACAATAAAGCTTGAATCTTTAATCAAATCCCCAAAAATCAACGAAATTCAACCCCAACCCACATGGTCGAAACCCGAGTCAAGGGGCAGATCCCGACTACCCATAACTCCACAAATCCAAATATGTGACTAAATTCCCAAACTAAGTCCAAAACAACCTTTAAATTCCCAAATATACCCTCGTAAGTTGTAGACAAAAATCTTAAATTTCACTTTAAGAATTCATATATTAGGTGTAGAAATCCATGGGGAATCAAGATATAAATCCAAGTTAAAGTAAAATTTTCTTATCTCCAATGTGGTAGAGATATTTTTCTTCAAAATCTCTACCTCTCGAAGTCTAGGGCTCAAAATATGAGAGAATGGGTAAAGTTCCGGAATATAACACTTAAGTGTTCTGCCCAGCAATATGCATCACGATCGTGGCACACCTTTCATAATCGTGAAGGCTAATAATCATGCTCACCTGATGCTCTGCTTTGCGAACTCGAAGTCACTCTTGCGATACGACGCCCAAACTCCCAAGCCTACGGGAATGCGAGCCATCCTCTGCGAACACAAAGGCAATTCCTCTGCCTGGCACCACTCAATTTTGAACGCATCCCGTTGCACGCAAACACGATGCCCCTGCCCCTATCCCTCTGCGAATGCGGCACTAACCACGCAGACGTGAAAAGGAAAATATCGCCTTCCAGCTACCCTTATCCGCGATCGCGAAGCACTGCTCAGCACAGAAAACCAGCAGCGGAAAACAAAGGAAAATTTTTCGAAATCACCCCAAAACACACCCGATCCCCCAAACCCCGTCCAATCATGCCAACAAGTCCATATACCTAATCTAAAATTGTCCAAATGCTCAAAACACCACAACTAACTTCTGTCACGACCTCAAAGTTCCACCTTAGGTAGTCGTGATAGCACTTAATCTTTAAGACTAGATAAGCCTAACACACATAGAGAATTTAACAGAAATCGAGATTAAGATATTAAACTGAACTGATAAAATATTGCAACGAAACCAAAATGGAACAACAATCATAAAATTTCCAAAATCAGTGGAACTGAGTAACAAGCTCTAAAAAACTACACTATGAATCTCTAAATACAATACTATTTTGATATAAAAATAAATAGTAGTAGAGACAAAATCAGAAGGTAAATTCGAGGCCTGCGAGCGTCAAGCGGGCATACCTTGAAGTCTTTGAAGCGTCTAAATCAGCTCACTAGCATCCGGCACAGACTGAAGTACCTGGATCTGCAAAAAAAACATACAGAAGCGTAGCATGAGTACACCACAATATTACACAGTAAGTATCAAGTCTAACCTCGGTAGAATAGTGACGAGGGCAGTTCAAGACACCTACTAGACATAAAAAACCTGAACAGAAAATTAATGTGATCTAATAGTGGAAAGTAAAGAAATAAATGATAACAAATAGAAAGATGATATAAGACCACCAATGTAAATTTAGGCAATAAAGGACAACAAAGTATGAATATATGATAAGAACAATAAGTGATCAAATACAGTCGAAATACAAGTAAAATTAATGAAGGAAAGACAATAATCGTTCAAATCAACAAGTCTTTTAACATAAAATGTACAACAAGAATCACAACCGAGGTACCACACCTTATATTCACATTTCACAAGTCATAATCACAATCTTCCTTATATCGCCACGTGAGCCTTGCATATATATTAAAAATATTTTTCCAAACTTATCTCACCGCATGGATTCAAGCAATTTCTTTACTAGCAATACACGTGTAAATCCCACCTTATCTCGCCGCATGCGCATCAATACCCACCCTTATACCGCCACATGCGCATTAATATCACAACACAACAATTAACTCGCACCACATGTGCCCATATGCCACAACATTGCCAAAATCAATAATACCAATGTTATCACAACACATAGCGCATAGCTCAACCACAATGTGTACAAGAATCTTAGTAATAAAAAATGAACGAGAAATAACTCAACAAGGAAAGATATTCTAATAACCAACAATTTTAACCACAAACGTGTTAACAGCTCTCAATAACTACAACTTCAATAGCTCAACAACGAAGATATTTTCATAAAATGGCAACTTCAAATTCTAATGGATAGTATAAGCTTAACAATGAAAGAGAATGCATACACTTTCTACCCCTCCACTCTACCTTTAGTGAAGGAATACACTTTGAACTCAACTTCCGGACCTGCCTGTCCACGATAGCCACCGACTCCTCAACATAAGCCAAATCCTTGTCCAATTGGACTGAGCTAAAATTTAATACATGAGACGGATCACCAAAATACTTTCGGAGCATGGAAACATGAAACACTGAGTGAACTCCCGATAAGCTGGGTGGCAATGCAAGCCTGTAGGCTACCTCACTCACTCTCTTAAGAATCTCAAAAGGGCCAATATACCGAGGGCTTAACTTTCCCTTATTCCCAAACCTCATCACACCCTTCACGGGTGAAACTCTGAGAAAAACCCTTTCTTCCACCGTAAATGCTATATCACGAGCCTTTTGATCAGCATAACTCTTCTGCCTAGACTGTGTTGTACGAAGCCAATCCTGAATCAACTTGACTTTCTCCAAGGCATCCTAGACCAAATTACCCAATAACCTAGCTTCTCCCAGCTTAAACCAACCAACTGAAGAATGACACTACCTCCCATATAAGGCCTTGTAAAGAGCCATCTGAATACTGATTGGTAACTATTGTTGTAGGCGAACTCTGCAAGCGATAGGAACTGATCCGATGAACCCCCAAAATCCATAACACAGGCACGTAGCATATCTTTCATGATCTGAATGGTGCACTCGGCCTTTTCGTCCGTCTGGGGATGAAATGTCGTGCTCACCTTGACCTGTGTCCCTAACTCATGCTGCACAGCTCTCCAGAAATGCAATGTGAATTGCGTGCCTCGATCGGAGATAATAGACACCGCATACCATGAAGACGAACAATATCACAGATATAAATCTGAGCCAGCTGCTCTAAAGAGTAGGTAGTCACAATCGAAATAAAGTGTGCATGCTTGGTCAGTCTATCCATGATAACCCACAAACCGTCAAATTTCTTCAAGGTCCGCGGAAGTGCAATAACGAAATCCATGGTGATACTCTCCCACTTCCACTCTGGAATATCAAGCCTCTTAAGCAAACCACCCGGTCTCTGATGCTTGTACTTTACCTGTTGGCAGTTCAAATACCGAGCCATATACTCAACTATGGCTTTCTTCATTCTTCTCCATCGGTAGTGTAGCCTCATATCCTGGTATAACCACCCTTCTTTCCGACCCGGATTGGAAGAATTTTCCACATACTGAGGTTTTGGGTCTTCATGAGTAGTTCTTGTCGACGATCCCTTGAAAAAAGTCCTTTGTTGAGCCGGCTATAACTTCGCAGCACCCAAATGAATGAAATACTGCAAACTGTAGGCCTCTTCAAAAATTAACTCACGCAACCCATCCACATCGGGCAAACAAATTTGGCCCTGCATCATCAACACCCCATCATCTCCAATAGAAACCTCCTTGGCATCACTGTGTTGCACCGTGTCCTTAAGGACAAGTGAGTGGGGATCATCATACTAACGCACTTTGATGCACTCATACAAAGAATACCGTGAAACCACGCAAGCAAGAACCCGGCTAGGCTCCAAATATCCAACCTCACGAACCGATTGGCCAAAGCCTGAACATCCAATGCTAACGGTCTCTCTCCAATTGGAACATAGGCAAGGCTACCCATGCTCTCAGCCTTCCTACAAAAGGCATCAACCACCACATTGACCTTCCTGGGATGATAAAGAATGTTGATGTCATAGTCCTTTTATAGCTCTAACCACCTCCGCTGTCTGAAGTTCAGATCCTTTTTCTTAAACAAGTGCTATAGGCTCGGTGATCTGTAAATCCTCACAAGAAACACTGTAGGGTAGTGCCTCCAAAATTTCAATGCGTGAACACTGGCTGCCAACTCTAAATCATGTACTGGGTAGTTATTCTCATGGGGCTTCAACTGACGTGAAGCATAAGCAATCACCCTACCCTCTTGCATCAAGACACACCCAATGTCAATCTACGAAGCATCACAAAAAATTATATATAAACCCGATGCTGAAGACAAAACTAGAACTAGAGTGTGGTCAAGGAAGTCTTGAGTTTCTGAAAGCTCTCCTCACACTCGTTGGACCACCTGAATAGGGCACACTTCTGAGTCAATCTTGTCAAAGGAGATGTGATAGATGAAAACCCATCTACAAAACAACAATAATACGCAGCCAAGCCTAGAAAAACTCCAGATCTCACTAGCAGAAGATGGCCTGGGCCAACTCTGAACTGTCTCCAACTTCTTCGGATCCATCTTAATCCCCTCACTAGACACCACATGACCCAAAAACGCCACCAAATCAAGCCAGTACTCACGCTTGGAGAATTTTGCACATAACTTCTTCTCCCTTAAGGTCTGGAGCACTTTCCTCAAGTGCTACTCATGATCCTCCCGGCTGCGAGTGTACACCAATATGGCATCAATGAACACGATGACAAAAGAATCAAGATATGGCTAGAACACACTATTCATCAAGTGCATAAATAATGTTGGGGAATTGGTCAGCACAAATTACATCACCAAAAACTCATAGTGGCCATAGAGAGTCCTAAAAGCAGTCTTCAAATTATCTGAATCCCGAATCTTGAACTGATAGTATCCCGATCTCAAATAAATCTTTGAGAATACCCGAGCACCCTGAAGCTGGTCTAACAGTTCATTGATACGCGGTAATAGGTACTTGTTCTTGGCTGTAACCTTATTCAACTATTTATAATCAATACACATTCTCATAGAGTCGTCTTTCTTCTTCACAAATAGAACTTGAGCACCCTAGAGCAAGACACTCAGTCGGATGAAGCCCTTATTAAGCAACTCCTGAAGCTGTTCTTTTAATTCCTTCAACTCCACTGGTGCTGTACGATATGGTGGAATAGAAATGGGCTAAGTGCCCAACACCAGGTCAATACCAAAATAGATATCCCTATCGGGCAGCATACCTGCTAGGTCTACTGGGATCACATCTGGAAAATCTCTTAGTACCAAGACTGAATCAACAGTTGAAGTATCAACACTGACATCCCTCACAAAGGCTAGATATACTTCATACCCCTTCTCAACCATTTGATGTGCCTTTAGAAAGGACACCACCCTGTTAGGAATATCATCTAATGTACCCCTCCACTCCAACCACGACAACTATGGCATAGCCAGTGTCACGGTCTTGGCGTGAAAATCCATAATAGCATGATAGCACAACAACCAATCCATGCCCAATATCACGTCAAAATATACCATACTGAGTAGCAGAAGGTCAACTCTGGTGTCATAACCACCGAAAGTGACCAAACACGACCAATAAACACAATCTACAATAATAGAATCTCCTACAGAGGTGGACACATATACAAGAGCACTCAAAGAATCACAAGATATATCCAAATATGGAGCAAAGTAGGATGACACATACGAATAAGTGGAACTGGATCAATAAAACTGACGCATCCTTTTGACAGACCGTAATAATACCTATGATGACAGCATCTGATGTGACAACCTCGTCGACTAATCGCTGAAGGCACCCCTTGCATGAGGTGCACTAGAAAGTGACTGTGCATAATGGGAGACCTGGGATCTCGGAATAGCTGGAACACTACGAGTAGATGGAAGTGCTGAATGAACTGGTCAACTCACATAACTATGCCATGGCGAGCTGAAACTGCAGCGCAGGCACCACTAAATCCTTTAGAATCTCGAGGCCTCTTGGCCTCCCTATCTTCCCTCTCTTGGCCCCGCATATGCTCCATCCTCTAAGCGGTCTCTACAACCTGCTGAAACAGAGTATCCATCTCCAACCCTCGAGCCATGCTGAATCTAAGACCATAACAGAGCCCCTCGATGGACTTGCGAACTTGCTCTCTAATTATAGAAACCCAAGCAGGTGCATGTCGGACAACTCACTGAATTTGATGGCATACTCCGACACTATCATCTTCCCCTGATGCAGCTACGTGAACTCTATGCGCCATGCATCCTGGAGGGTCTCGGGAACAAACTCCCTCAAAAATATATCTAAAAAACTGAGCCCAAGTGAGTAGGGCTGCATCAGCTGGCCTACCCTTCTCATAAGCCTGCCACTACCTGTATGCTGCTCCTAACATCTGAAATGTAGTAAAGGCAACTCCGCTCACCTCCACAATGCCCATGGTGCTGAGAATATGATGGCACTTGTCTAGAAAACCCTGCGCATCCTTAGTAATTGCACCACTGAAAGTAGGACGGTTATACTTCTTGAGCCTCTCAAGTCTCCTCTGCTCCTCCTTAGATGCTTCTGGCCTACCCTCAAGCTGAATCGAAATAACAGGTTGTGCTGGCATAACTCTCGGAACTTGATCAACATGGACCTGTTTCTCTGGAGCACGGGCCATGAGAGTCTAAGCTCCTCCCCCATCCTGAGATGTTGCTGGTGCAACGGGGATCAATCCCGCTTGAGCTAAAGTGCTAAACATACTCAGAAAATGTGCTAATGTTTCCTGGAGTCTAGGGGTAACAAAAAGCGTCTCGAGTGCCTGTCCCGCAATCGGAGCTACTGGTGGCTTCTTAGTCATTACTTGGGCAAGTGCTCTAGCTGCAGCACGTGCCCCTTCTCTGGCTTTACCTCAGTCCTGGCCTCTCGCGGCTCTAGCACGAGGTGCGGTTCTCTGATCATCTGATCCAGCAGTGCGTGTCCTCACGATAAGGAATCAAAGGCTCTGATTTCGAAATCAACAAATTCGCATGATAAGGAATCCAAGAAGTGGAATTTTTCCTAATAGTTTCGTAGCTTCTCGAAGATAAGTATAAACATCATCCGTACCAATCCGTAAGACTCTACTAAACTTGCTTATGAATCATAGCACCTATGAACCTAGAGTTTTGATAACAACTTGTCACGATCCCAAAATCACACCTTAGATAGTCGTGATGGTACTTAGTCTCTAAGACTAGACAAGCCTAACATACATAGAGAACTTAATAGAAATAACGAATAAGATATAAAATTGAACTTATAAAATATAGCAATGAAACCAAAATGGAACAACAGTCATAAAATCCCAAAATCGGTGGAGCTGAGTCATAAGCTCTAAAGAAATACGCTAGGAATCTCTAAATACAATACTATTTTGACATGAAAAGAGCAGCAGTATAGACAAAAGTAGAAGGTGACTTTGAGGCCTACGAGCATCAAACAGGTATACCTTGAAGTCTCTGAAGCGTCTAAATCAGCTCGCTGGCGTCCAGCACGGGCTAAACTGCCTGGATCTGCACAACAATATACAGAAGTTTAGCATGAGTATATCACAACGGTAGCCAGTAAGTATCAAGCCTAACTTCGGCAGAGTAGGGACGAGGCACGGTTAAGAAACCTATTAGACATGGAAAACCTGAACAAATGACAACAAACAGAATGATGATATAAGATTAACAACGGAAAGTTAGGCAATAAAGGACAACAAAGTATGAACATAGGATAAGAACAACAAGTGATCTAATACAGTGGAAATACAAGTAAAACGAAAGACGGAAAGACAATAACCGTTCAAATCAACAAGTCTTTTCACATAAAATGTACAACAAGAATCACGGCCGAGGTACTATACCTCATGTTCTCATATGCCACAGCATTGACAAAATCAATAATACCAATGTTACCACAACGCATAGCGCACATCTCAACTACAATGTGTAAAAGAATCTTAATAATAACAAATGAACTAGAAATAACTCAACAATGAAAGGTATTCCAATAACCAACAATTTTAACCACAAACGTGTTAATAGCTCTCAACAACTACAACTTCAATAACTCAACAACGAAGATATTTCCATAAAATGGCAGCTTCAAATTAAAATGGACAGCATAGGCTTAACAATGAAAGAGATAGTATAAATAGCAATTACGACTAAATGCATGAGAATAAATCAACAATGAAAAGAATAGTATGTAACAACAACTACTAATAAATGCAAATAAGTGTGACCTCGACATTGGAAACTAGAACATGTAATAACAAATACAATTAAAGCATGTAAGAATAAACTTGACAAGAAAAGATAGAACCATTAATAACAACTTCAATGAAATGTTTATAAGTAACCTAAGAGTCTAAACCGGTCAATTTTCACATATAAGCCCGTGTACACACTCGTCACCTCATGTACACATCTTCCACATTTTTCAAATAGTACAATCAACCTAAATCCTAAGGGGTAGTTCCCCCATACAAAGTTGGGCAATATACTTACCTCAAACAAGCTAAATCAATCCACTAATAAGCCCTTCCCGCGCAAATCCAACTCCGGACGGCTCGAATCTAGCCAAAATAACTTAATATCATAAATAAAAGTCATAGGAAGCAATTCTGGATAATAACGATTCAATCATCACTAAAAATCAAAAAGCCAACTCAAAAGTCAACCTCGGGACCAATCTTGAAACCCGACCAAACTCACAAATTCCGAAAACCTATTCCGATACGAGCCCAACCACACCAAATCATCCAATTCCAACCTTAAATTGGCCTTCAAATCCTCAATTTTTATCAGAAAAGTTTTACAAAAATTTCCAATTTCTCCAATTCAAATCACCAATTAAATGATAAAACAAAGATGGAATCATGAATAATGGACAAATCCGAGTCAAAAATACTTAACCTGATCCAAATTGGGAAAATCCCTCCAAAATTGCCCAAAACGAGTTCTCTAACTCAAAATGTGATAAATAAAATAAAACCCTCGTCCAAGATATAATCTGCCCAGGATTTTCGCTTCTGCTGTCCAGCAGTCGCATCTGTGACTCCGCATTTGCGGAAAAAGCATCGCTGATGCGGCTTCCACTCAAGATCCATCAATTCCGCTTCTGCGGAACTAAAGACGCACTTGCACTTCCGCTTCTGCGGACAAAGAATCGCACCTGTGGTCCCCGCTCGTCTAGCCAATATCTGCACCTGCAGAGAAGTTCCAATTCCGTGATTGCGCATCTGCGCTCCCATGTCTGCACCTGCGAACCCAGATCCCCTAGCCTAACCTTGCATCTACACTCTCATGTCCGCACCTGCGAACCTAGATCCCCTAGCCCAACCTCGCATCTGCGGCCAACCAGCCTTACGCGGTGCCGCACCTACGGACCAAACATAGCAAGTGCGAAAGCACCAAACCTCAGCAGAGTTCAACCATTCCTCAAACCCTCCAATTGGTCCGAATTCAACTTGAAACACATCCAGGGCCCAAGGTACCCCATCCAAACGTACCAACAACCCGAAAACATAACACGAACCTACTCGAGGCCTCAAATCAACCAAACAATATCAAAACTATGAATCATACCTCAATTCAAGCCTAATGAACTAATGAACATATCCAAATTCAAAACTTGCGCCGAACAAGCCTAAACAACTCCGAATGACCTCAAATTTTGCATGCTAGTTCCAAATATCACAACGGACCTATACCAACTCCCAAAATCACAATCCGAACCCGATATCAATAATGTCAACCCTCGGTCAAACCTATCAATTTTCCAAACCTTCAACTTACTTTCACCAATTCAAGCCAAATTAAGCTACGGACCTCCAAATCAACATCCAGACATACAACTAAGTCCTACATAACTATACAAAGCTATCAGAACCGTCAAATCACCTTTCATGAGTCGTCTACACAAAAGTCAAACTCCAGTTAACTCCTACACCTTAAGCCTCCATTCATGGGACTAAGTGTCCCAAGTCAATCCAAAACTCACCCGAAACCAAACCAATCACCCCGGCAAGTCGCATAACCACAAATACACATATATAAAACATCAAATAGGGGAGTCGAGGATAAAATACTCAAAACAACTAGCCGGATTGTTACAACTTCCAATCTTTCTAACTTCACCAAACTCGTCCGAGTAATGCCTCAACATTTTGGATTTCAATCAAACTTTTGACAAAAGTTCCAATCAACTAAATGAACCTATATAAGGTCTCGAAACACCGGTCAGACCCGATAACATTAAAGTCAACTCCTGGCCAGCCCTATGAACTTTCCAAACCTTCAAGTTGCCAACTCGGTAAAAAGAGCTAAAACCTTCTAGGAACCTCCAAATCTAAATACGAACATACGAACAAGTCTAAATCACTATAAGAACCTATTGAAATCATCAAATCACCATTCCAAATGCGTAATCAAAAGAATAATCGTGGTCAACTCTTATAAGAGCTTCCAAAATGAGACTAAGTGTCTCAAATCCCACTCAAACCTTCCCAAAAGCAATCCAATCATCTTCCCAAGTCACAAAACAACAAACAAACATACGAAAAGGATCAAATAGAGAAATAAGGCTCAAATACATAAAACAACCGACTGAGTCGTTACATTCTCCTGTTGTACCCTATTTTGCACTAGTCAAGACAGGATTCAACTTGTAGTTTCTCTGTTGTTGATGAAAGAAAGTCGCCATCTAATATTTAAAGGTATATTAGGGTACCTATATAATTACTAAGTTATGTTCATTATGGGTCTGCGACCAGTGAGATTATGGGTAAGGGTTTTTGTTCTTCTAAGAGAAGGTGTTAGGCACCTTGTAAAATCTACCTGAGGTAGCTCCATGGGACTTAGACTAATTTTAAGGGCTCAATTATTACACTATGCTTAATTATTACTAAGGCATGGTTTACCACATGTTAAAAGGAGTACATATAAGATTTAGAAGGGGTATAGGATTATAAAAGAGTTATTGAAGGTTAAGAGAGTTTTGAAAGTGGTCTAGATTTTAAGGCTTGTAATTATTAAGTCATGAAAATAAGTATAGATGCTAGAGTAATTTTAAGAGATGTTTGTAGAAAAGTGATTTTAAATGTTCCTCGGTTTTCAAAATTCTGAAGAAAGCGAGTCTTCGAAAATTCATTTGAGATGGCAGTACCTTGTTGCTTTTATGAGAAAATTGATTTCATTCCATGTTAGTAAAATCCAACGATTCTTTTTTGATTTCCTTTTGAAAACGGGCTGCTATTTTTGATCAAAGCTCTGGGCATCAAAAAATCTTTAAGAAAAGGTGAGTATACAAGATGAGCAAATTATAATTAACAGGAGGTGAAGATTAATTACTAGCTATTTCCTTTTAAGTCCTAGATTAGTTAAGGTTTGCCTAAGTTTCATGTAATACTAGAGCATGAAAGTAAAGTGCATAATCTAATATATGAGTATTAATACATGATAATGAAAATGCGATAAGACAACAAAGGCAGTAGGAATAAAGGCAGTAAATTAAGCTATGGAAATAATGAACAATAACGAAAGAAGTAGGGAGAAAGGACTGGACTCTGATGATTGGGCCTCAATAAGGTAGGCCCAACAATTTTAGAGGCGCGACTATAGCAAGACTGGACTCTTTAAAGGTGCATCAAGGCTGGTTTGGGCCTAAGTTCCGTACGAACTCAGCAGGCCCAAATGTATACATGCCCAAAAAATAAAAGAAGGTCATTAGAAATATTTCCACATTCTCAGCATATTCAAGACATATATGACATGTATATATACAATAATTGAAACAAGAAAATAATCAATACTGTGAGAAATTATACTAATGTAATGGTTCTACTTAGCAAATAATTCACATTGCAAACCTTTCGTTGTCATTAAACAGTAAACCCCCAAAGAAATAAAAGCGTCAATGAATTAAGGGCTAAGGAGGAAGCTCTACCCAACGTCGATGTTTCCTTTGGATCCCCCGACACTTCAAAGTTCTCAAGGGACTCAAAGCATAGGGCAATGCTTGTGCCAGGGAGGGCATCCCAACCTAGAGTCGAACTCCACTCCTAGATACCCTTAAACACTAACAACATGTTTTTCTTACGGGTTTAAATGCCAATGAGGCCCTTTCAAGGATCTTTATAAGGCCTATGGATTGGATTGGTTTTAAAGTTATTAGGAGAGTAAGGAGTAAGGCAATTCTGGACAAGATATAGAATCAGAAACTAAGTAAGAACATGCAATATTCAGTCAGATACTTAAATACTTCAAATGTAGTAGTGATCTTATATAAGCAGGAGAAACTTTACACATTTTTTGTAGGATTAGATTAAGCAAAAGTTATAGATAAGAGAGAGACATTGCATCAGGATAGGTTTAACTCAAAAAAACTTAATTCTAAATTAGTACATGGATACAAAGATGACCGTGCTTCTTTTTTACAAGTTAGTACTTAACTTTGGGCAGAGTAACTAGGTTCCTTAAAGGATAAAATGCATGCACGCTTTTCAAAGATGCATGATGACCCTAAAGATAAGAGATAGGAGATATGACACCAAATAAGCATGATGCTGAGAGTGCTGACTAATCAAGAAAATAGTTAATGTTCAGTCTAACTAATTATCAGTCTTTATAATAAAGAGAAATAAACAGAATCATGATCACATTATGAGGAAAGATGACATAGCTTAAACAGGTGTATACAATTGGATTACTAGGAGAAGAAAAGAGAGGTTTAGTTCGAACAAGATTAGGTTAATAGAAGCAAGAAGCAACTAAACAAAATGAAAGACCATAGTAGCAACAGTCTAACGAACATAAACAGGGAATGCGGCATATAAACACTTAAGAGTTTTTGCTCAAGGATTAAAGGGATAGAGGATATAAACTTAACACCTTCAGATTCATTCAATCATAGTTATCAGAATATGAGTTAAACTTTAAAAACTTACAAGCTACGGAGATGCAACAGGAAAGGATAAGGAATAGTGCATACCATTAAGAGCTATGAGGTTCACGTGAACATGAACATATAATAACTTAATCATGTAGACTGTTGGAAGCTCAAGAAATAAGATCAGCAAGAATCAATTATATAGTTTAATCAATCATCATTTAAAGACTCATAGCAAAGCATCCATTAAACCAACGGAACACAAGTATTAACATGTTAGACACCATAACAACTATAATATACAGAACCTAACGTAGCATGCTTGTATCATTCAAAGAAACGAACAACGAGAAGAATACATAGGTGCTGACCTTTTTTTAAAGCAGCAGAGCAAACGAGAGCTCTTCTCAGTCGCTTAATATCCCAGAAAACCTCAAGTTTAGAACAGCGATAGTACTCAGCAAAAAGAAAGGAAAGACAGTAAAAACCTAAGGCTTGGAATCCTAGACTTCTCAGTGTTTTTGTGTGTGTTTTTCTCAGTGTTAGGTGATTGGTTTCGTAATTTTGTTGTGTGTAGTTGTTGTTAGGTGAGAGAACTAAACACTTCTATTTATAGTGGCCATTGAAGGCTCTAGTGCTTCAGAGGATTCAAAATTGGATGGTGGAAGATGACAATTACCAGATGATGTGAGCACGATTGAGTGAAATTGAAAGAGAATAGAGGGAAAATCAGTAAGGATTTGTACTTGAGGGGAGAGAAGTCGACCATTGAAGGAAAGGACTGCTGGATAAAGCTTCAATATCCAGAGGTCATTGCGTTTGACCTCTGGACCTCGAATAACCATGATTAAGCTCTAAGATATGCCCATACATGCCGTAGATTTAACAAAATAGAGGAGAGTTTTGAGATTTGACCCTTGCACGATTTGGTCTAGGATTTTCGGATTTGGGGTTTTGAACATCTATCAACAAAAAATGAAAGAAAATAACCTTCATCATAACTCAAAGACAAAACGTGATCACTGAGTTTGATTTGAAAGCCAAAGACGGAATGGTATTTCGAGTTTGATAGATTGAAATCTGGTGATACAGGTTCAGTGAATAAAAGGGAAAGTAACAGCGGGATTCTGGTTAGGGAAGAAAGAAAGGGTGATTTCGTGGTTGATTTGTTGACCTTACACAGATTTGTGCAAGGTTTTTTGGATTGATGGAGGTTGAGAGACGAGAGAAAGAAGAGAGAAAAGGGAAAGGAGGCGGCTGGGTGTTTGAGTGAAATGATTAGGGTTTAGGGGGAGTTTGGTTGGTCTCTAGGTTAAAGATCAAACCTCGGCCGTTGGATCACTAGATCAACGGCCCTGGTAAATCAGGGGTAAAAAAATTTTAGGACGAAATTTTGGTGTCCGTTGGATTCCTATAATCCAACGGTTAAGATTAAATGGTCTAAGTGTTTAATAATTAAAGAGAAAATGGAGTGAAAATCATGGGCCATTGATAAAAAACTGTACAGCCCAGATGACTTTGTGTTCGTTCTGTGAATGAGAGAGGCGAATGAAGTGGCGCGCTCTCATTGGCTAAGAGAGGGTGTCATGGATCAGCAAGGTGGCAAATGAGATGGGTGTTTGGACAGGGTCATTTCAGATTGGGCCTATTATTCGGGCTAAAATCATTTAAAAGGTAGCCACTTCGTAATTAATAAGAAAATTACAATTGTAGCCTTTTAGTCTTTTATCCTTTTGAAATTCATTTAAATAAACTTAATTATTTTCAATAAAATGTAGTAGAAATTGTAATTGTTAAATACTACTAATTATTGTAATTAATTGATCATTCGTAAAAGTACTTCACTAGGACATTAATTTTGAATTGTTGATATAGTAGACTAATTAACTATTTTAAGAAGTAATTAATTATAGAACTTACGCATAGAAATTATTTTAATAATCCTAAAATAGTAAATATATTTGTAATTACATAATACTAATACCGAATGATAATTTTGAAACTAAAACTGAATTAATTTGTGGAAATAGGTATTTATTGATAGAAAAATATTTTCAAAGCATTCATTGTAAATTATTAAGTAAAAATAAATTAATTTTAAAAGAGGGGGGAGGGGGGGTTCAAAATTGGTCGTCAACATCTCCCGCTTTAAAACAAAAGCTCATACTCAAATGGTCTAGAATCATACCTGCAATACCAAAAAGATGAGGATATCTTCTCGACATATCATGCTTAGTCTCCTATGTGTCCTCCTTGACCGGATGACCTCTCCACTGAACCTCCATTGATGCAATCTCTTTTGACCTCAGCATCCGAACCTGCCTATCCAAATTGCACATGTGACTGATCCTCATGGTACATCTGAAGCATGGAGACATGAGACACCAGATGAACTCCCGACAAGCTAGGTGGCAAAGAAAGTCTGGAAGTCACCTTATCAACCCTCCCGAATACCTTAAATGGGCCAATATACCAAGGACTCAACTTGCCCTTTTTCAAAATCTCATCACGCCCTTCATAGGTGAAACTCAAATAAGTAGGATGATTGCACAAGAAAATCGTGTCTACCTCCTTAGCACCAACACCGTGTCTTTGAGGACAAGCAAATAGCGATCATCATATTTATGATGCTTAATGTGCTCAAACAAGGATGATTGCACAAGAACACACAGAAGAACTCTATTGGGCTCAGAAATATCCAACGCCACAAATATATTGGCGAAAGCCTGAACATCTATAGCCAAAAGCCTTTCCACAACTGGAATAAATGCCAAACTCCCCATACTCTCTGCCTTCTTACTCGAGGCATCCGCCATCACATTTGCGTTTCCCAGGTGATACAACATAGTGCTATCATAATCTTTCAATGACTCCAACCATCTTCGTTGCCTCAAATTTAAATCCTTTTGCTTGAACAAATGATGAAGACTTCATTAGCGTAAACCTCATGTACCGGATAGTTCTTCTCATGAGGCTTCAACTGGCGCGATGCATAAGCAATCACCCTACTGTCCTACACGAACACACATCCAAGGCCAACACGCAAAACATCACAATAGACAATGTATATCCCTGAACCTGAGGGTAATACCAAAACCGGAGCCATAGTCAAAGCGGTCTTGAGGTTCTGAAAGCTCTCCTCGCACTCGTCATACCATCTAAACGGAGTTCCCTTCTGAGTCAACTTAGTCAATAGAGCTGCAATATAAAAACCCTTCCATGAAGCTATGATAGTAACCAGCCAAACCTAAGAAACTCCTGATCTAAATAGCGGTAGAAGGTTTGGGCCAATTCTGAACTGCCTCTTTGTTCTTCGAATATACCTTGATCCCATCATTAAACACCACGTGGCCCAAGAATGCCACATACTCCAACCAAAACTCACACTTGGAGAACTTAGCATACAACTTCTTCTCCCTCAAAATCTGAAGCGCAATCCTCAAATCTTGCTCGTGCTTCTCAGCACTACAGTAATATACCAAGATATATCAATGAGCGCAACAAAAAAAGAATCCAAATAAGGCTGGAACACACTGTTCATCAAAAGTACGAAAGTTGCTGGGGCATTAGCCAAACCTTCAAATCACCACCAAAAAC
Organism: Nicotiana obtusifolia; assembly: GCA_002018475.1. Classification (NCBI taxonomy): domain Eukaryota; kingdom Viridiplantae; phylum Streptophyta; class Magnoliopsida; order Solanales; family Solanaceae; genus Nicotiana; species Nicotiana obtusifolia. Next base: position 52,718 of record MCJB01032248.1, on the reverse strand, counting down.
TCATATTGCCCATAACGAGTCCAGAAAAATATTTAATGATGTCCACCCTAATATTCAACTAGTGATACTCGGATCTAAGGTCAATCTTCGAGAACACCTTGGCACCCTGAAGCTGATCAAACAAATCATCAATGTGAGGCAATGGATACTTGTTTTTGATGGTAAACTTGTTCAACTGCCTGTAGTCAATACACATTCTCATAGAACCATTCCTTTTCTTTAGAAATAACACTGTCACACCCCATGTGAAACACTAGGCCTGATGAACCCTTTATCCAGTAACTCTTGCAACTTTCTTTCAATTCCTTCAACTCAGTTGGAGCCATACGATACGATGGGATACATATGGGTTGTACGCCCGACACTAAATCAATACCAAAGTCAATATCCCTATCGGGGGGCATGCCCAGCTCACTATTGGAACTAACTCAACAGTAAAGGTATCGACACTAACATCTCTAACAAAAACTAGATATGCCAAACACCCCTTCTCAACCATCCGTTGAGCCTTCAGAAATGAAATCACTCTACTAGGAGCACGACCAAGAGAACTTCTCCATTCCAACCTTGGAAACCCTAGCATAGCCACCGTCATGGTCTTAACATGACAATCAAGGATAACATGGAATGGAAATAAACAATATATACCCGAAATTTCATCAAAATCCACCATATTAAGTAATAGAAAGTCCACACTAGTCTCATAAACCACAATAGTAAGCACACAAGACCAGTACATACGATCCACCAAAATAAAATCACCAATAGGTGTTGACATACGCATAAGAATATCAAGAGAACCACGAGCCATATCCGAATAAGGAGCAAAATATGATTACACATTAGAATAAGTAGACCCCGGATTAAACAACACAGAAGCATTTCTATGACACACCGAAACCATACCTATGATCACAGCATTAGAGGCTATTGCCTCATGTCTACTCGAAAAAGCATAGCAACGAGCCTGATTGCTACTTGTCTGACTACTACCAACCTGATCTTCCTCTCTAGGGCGTCCTCTTATTGCGTGCCCTCCCCTTCTAGTTGTCTGGGAAGGGGTGATACAATTGGCACGAGAACTTTGGACTGAGAACCCTGATGAGTTGTGCCTCTACTAATTCTAGGGAAATACTTCCTCACGTTTCCAAACTCTCCACAATCATAGCAACCCCTAGCTGAATGAGGCTGCTGAGACTAATATTGTCCCTGAGAACCTGAATACCCACTGGAGGAACTCCCAACAGACAGAGCACGGTATGAGCTTACTAGAATAGCACTAAAGGATGGCAGAACTGGAGAACTGAAAGATGACCGACACATCGCACCGCGGGCCCTGTGCTATGTATACCGGGTAGGCCTACCATAATGGCTCCTACTGATTGGACCTCTGCCTCCACATAAGGTACTTCTGAAACCACTAGTACGACGAGGCCTCTTTTCCCTCATCATGATCTCTCTACCCTGGCTACAAACACACTCAATCCTCCAAGCTATCTCTACTACCTAATGAAAAGTAGTCCACGTCTTTGACTCTCGAGCTATGGTAAACCTAATCACACAGGTCAAGCCCTCAATAAAATGCCTCATCTTCTCTGCCTTGGAGGGGATCAAGAAAGCTACATGACGAGATAACTCTGTGAATCTCGCCTCATTGTCGGTCACTAACATACGACCCTACTAAAAGTGCTCGAACTGGCCTCTCAACTCATCCTTCCTGGTGAGTGGAATGCAAGAAATAGGTGTGAAAACTTAGTCCATATGAGAAGAGATGAACTAGCTGTCCTGCCTAGCTTATAAGTCTGCCACCATCTCCTTACAACTCCTCTAAACTAAAAAGTAGTGAAATCCACCTCGTTGGACTCTGCTAAGCCCAAAATTGTGAAGCATCTGATGACATATGTCTAGAAAGTCCTGGCCATCCTCTAAAGCACTGCCTTTAATGTATGAAGGAAACAACCTCTGAATCCTCGCTAATATTTTCTGCTCATCAACAGACATGTCAGGCAAGGTTTCAGGTCTAAATGCTACAATAGGCTACTCTGGAGTATGGTGACAGGTGTTTGAGCTCTCCTTCTAGCCTGAAAAAGAACTCAAATCAATAACCAACGCATGATGAAGAATCAAGAAAAAATGTCTTTTAAAGCCCTATAGCCTCTCGAGATAGATATGGACATTTTTGTACCAGTCCACAAGGCTTCATAGGTCTACTTGTGATTTCTGAGAGTCGTAGAACTAGTGCTCTGATGCCAACTTATCACGATGTAAAATCCCACCAAAGGTCGTGATAGAAACTAAACCACTCGCTAGGCAAACCAACACAATAACAATCAAAATTTCAAAGCAGAGTAACAAAAATCTTTAACGAAATCCATGATATGATAAGAAACAAAAGTAATCTCAAACTGATAACATAGATAAACTATCTGAGACAGGGTCTACAGAATCACAACTGTCTACCAAGCTCAAACCTAGCGTCACAACCATCACAAACGTCTAACAAGATTATGTAGAATCAATAGAATAACACTGTCTGTCTGAAAGAGTCAGAGAAATAGTAGTTAAGTAGGATTGGGACTCCATGTGCTGCGAATCGGTCAAGTACAGTTGCTCACCATGAAGTCTCCCCAAAGCCTCCTACACTGTCAGGTGAATGCCACAACACCAGCCTCAGAACCTACAAAAATATATGCAGAAGTGTAGTATGAGTGCAAACCTCGGTACCCAGTAAGTATTAAGTCTAGCCTCAAAGAAGTAGTGGAGAGGGGTCGACATTGATACTCACTAACAATCCAATAATCAGATGAAAGTATACATCAGATATGACACAAGGCATGATATCATCAACGAGTATGAAATCTCAAACACAGTTCATACAGAATTTATACATGGTTTAAGATATCAACATCTCAATTCTCGAATAAGATATGATACATGCCAACAAAACTTATATCAATTCACTATATGAGTCTAAACATGTATACATATGCACGTTTAGAATCCTTTTTTTCAACAACTCACAGTACAAATCCATGTGCTTGAAGTAGGACGTGTCAAACAAGCACCAAAATCATGGGTGCCTACGCTCACAAGGCCCAAGGTAACATGAGTAAGCACCTGACACTAGAGGGACAGATCCATATTCAAGCATTGATCATTTTATAATAATGATAAATAACCAATAATCAATATCCTCTCAAGTGCCCGTAGTGCCAAAATTATCAACTTTCCTCAATAACCAACTCTTCGCCCATGCATATGTGTATGAAACGATATAATAAAAGGGCACCAGACATAATAATAAGAATACGAATAATAGCTCATATTGCCAAAAGATGGCTATGGCTAGTCATGTAATTCAATTATTGCAGCTGCTCAATAAGTTGTTTAAGCAAGCGCAAGTTCAATCATATTACTTAATATGAGTCATTTAAGCCATAGAAATCACCAAATCATGATATGATCAGTGTATGACTACGGATTTATAATAAAGCTTAACATGATAAAACAATCCCTCGTGCCAATTCGACAAGTCATAAACTTAGACATTCTCCTAAATCTTGAATATAAAATATCACGTAGTCATAGAATTATTTTGAACATGGATAATAACTTCACCTAACCCAAACAAAGCATAATTCAAGTCAACACTACCAGATGTCGTCAAAACCTAGCTACACGTATATGCTCATCACTTCGCATACACGTGACTCCTAAATCATGAATCAAATAACAATTAAGTAACCTATGGGGAGAATTCCCTCTTACAGGGATAGACAAGAGACTTACGCCCGCTCAGTAAGCTAAAATCAAGCAATAATTGCCTAATCACCCAAATTCAACTTCTAACATCTCGAATCTAGTAAAAACCAATTCAATAACATCAATTAAAGCCATATGAATCAACTCCAAACAATAAAACTTCAATCTTTAATCAATCTCAAAAGTCAACGAAATTCAACCCTGGCCCACACAGTCAAAATCCGAGTCAAATGGTAGATCCCGTCTATCCATAACCCACGAGTTCAGATATGTGATTAGATTCCAAAATCGAGTCCAAATCAACCTTCAAATCTCCAAAATATACTCTCTTAAGTTGTAGATAAAAATCCCAAATTTCACTTTAAAAACCATGTTTTAGGTATAGAAATCCATGAGGAATCAAGATATAAAGTCAAATTCAAGTGAAAATTGCTTACATCCAATGTAGTAATGAAATTGCTCTTTAAAAACTTCACCTCTCGAAATCTAAGATTCAAAATATAAGAGAATGGGTAAAATCCCAAAATATAACACTTAAGTGTTCCGCCCAGCGATATCGCATTGCGATCGCGACATACCCTTTGTGATCGCGAAGGCAAAAAGTTATGCACAACTGTTGCTCCATTTCGAAAACGCGAAGTCGCTATTGCAAATGTGGCGCCCAACCTACCAATCCTATGCGAACGCGAGCCATGCTCCACGAATGCAAAGGTAATTCCTCTGCCTGGCACCACAGTATCACGAACACGGCCCCTTGCAAGTGAATGCAATGCCCCTGCCCCATCTCTCTAAGAACGCAACACCAACCACGCGAACACAAAAAGAAAAATCTCACCTGCCAGTTCCCCTTCGCTACAATCGCGAGAAAAGTTCAACGATTGTGAAGCACTTCTCAGCACTAGGAAATCAACAGTGAAAAAACAAAGGAAAATAGACCAAAATCACACCGAGACGCCCCCGATCCCCCCGGAACCCCATCCAAATCATGCCAACATGTTTATATACCTAATACAAACTTGGCCAAATGTTCAAAACACCACAATTAACATCAAAACCAAGAATCAACGATCAAACTTCATCTCTTAACTTCCAAACTTCCTAACTTTGCCTAACTCGTCCAAACCATGCGTAAATATTCCGAATTTTAACCGAACTTTGCACATACATTAAAATCAATTATATGAACCTATTCAAGGTCTCTAAACACTGACCAGACCCCCATAATACCAAAGTTAACTCTCGGTCAACTTTATGAACTCTCCAAACCTTCAAGTTGCCAACTTTCAGCAAAAGAGTTAAAACCTCCTAGGAACCTCCAAACCCAAATTCGAATATATGCACAAGTCCATAATTACCATACGAACCTATTGAAATTATCAAATCACCATTCCAAGAGCATTTTCTCAAAAGTCAAACCTTGTTAATCTTACAACTTAAGCTTCCAAAATGAGACTAAGTGTCTCAAATCATGCTCAAACTTTTCCGAAATCAAACCAACTATCTTCGCAAGTCGCGAAATAACAAACAAACACACGAGAATCATCAAATAGGGAAACCGGGCTCAACGACCAACCGCATCGTTACATGATGACACTACCAGAAAGAGTAAAAATATAACATGTCAGAGATCTTCTCTCATCTGCTTAATCTGAATTGGCATAGCCAGCTATGGACTCGCTCAACTTTTCTTGTAGAAATTCAAGCCTACATCTGCACTACCCTTCAGGTTTCTCAAGATCCATTTTATCGCCTGCTAATGTTTTTTACCAGGACACGCCATGTATATACTCACCACACTAACAACATGTGAAATGTAAACCATAGCATACACAATGTTACCCACAACACTGAATATGGAACACTAGACATCTGCTCCATAACCTTATCTATTTTTTGTGACATGTCTGCAGACAAATTGAAATGGAAAGTAAAAGGAACCGACATAGATTTAGCACTTGTCATATTAAATCTCTTGAGGACCTTCTTAATATAGGACCATTAAGAAAGTATTAGCTTCCCAACCCTTCTCTATCAAGTAATATCCATTCTCAATATCCTTTTTGCAGCATGCAAATCCTTCATCTCAAACTTTAATTATTATTAGAGTATTTATGAAACTGAAGCATGAAATTAACTTTTTTTTATGTTCGCGTCTCCAAGATCGAAAGAGTAAGAAAATAGAGTCCCACAATTAGCTTTTCTTATGTGCGCATCTCCAAGATCGTAAGGGTAACTAAACCGAGTCCCGCACCATCACTCTGCTATCTCTATACTCGTCCCGCTGAACCTAAGCTCTAATACCAGTTGTTGTAGAAGATTGTGTGCTAGTTAACTCATGATCTTTCGTAACAACTTGTATCAGAGCGCGGGTTCAGCGAGACGAGTACGGCGATGACAGAGTGATGGTGAGGGACTCGATTTGCTTCGATTGCTATAAATACTCTAACATTATGGGTGGCACACATTGAATCTCGAGAATTGACTCGTGGATCATGGTAATGAGCACATGAAATTGATTTGAGGGGCAGACTCGTGGATTGTAGTAGTTGGCCACATGAAACTTAGTTCGAGTGAAAATTATTAGATGGACAAATAAAGTCACACATTGGTAACTAAAAATATTGAGAGTTTACATATAAAGTGTAGGAATTTCTTAATGGTGTGAGGTATTTTTAGAAAAATCATCGGGGCCTGGCCCAAAGCCGACAACATCACACCATGTTAAGAACATCATTGGACTATTTTAGTCCAATATGAACAATTTTATCCTTTAGTGGACAACTTCTTCAAACACAATGTTGTAATTGTGTATATAGAAGGAGGGGTGAATATGGAGGCATTTAACACTACTTGAAGCAAGAAGACATTGAACATTTAGTTTCACCACCCTACAGACCTCAACAAGTAGCCGTACTCGAAGACAAATATAGTCACATCATTGAAACAACTAAAACCCTCCTTAATGAAGCTTTACTACCACCTAAATTATGATGACATACTTGTAATCGTGCAGTCTATCACATAAATAGACTCTCTATACTAGGCTTATATAATGAGTCGCCTTACAAATAATTATTTGGGGAATTACGAAAATATAATTCTCTAAAATTTTTTGGTTGTCTTTGTTACACTTGACCCATTCTTTATACATAAAATAAATCTCAACCTAGATCTACTACTTGTATATAATTAGATTCTTCCATGTATATCATTCTCATCTTTGGCATGGTCGAACAAACTCAAAATATTTAGTAGACGTGAGGTTCAATTTTTTTAAAAATAATTTTCTTTTGCTCAAATACTTTCACATCTAAGGAAAAATAATTTCAAGTTGAAATGGAAAATTATTAAGGAGGAAAAATTTCAAAAACAACTCGGATTCCTACTCTACCTCTACATTGCCACCTCCCTTCTACATTTTGTTTCTTCCCTCTTGATAAATAATGTTTCTATGAGTGTCTCTTCTTCTCCAGGTAACTCTCTAGAGTCCCCATGGCCAGTTAAGTGCTAGAAAACTCTACAATCTTAGGTACACTTCTTATTTATTCTTCTGTTTCGAAGTGATCATCTAGTTCTTCCAAGTTATTATCTAGTTCTTTAAAGAACATTTCCTAATCATCACCATTAATCTTCACCCAACAACAGCGAGTCACAATCTGAAGCCTAAGAGAACTTAAACAAGTCTCCAAACTACACGTCCAACCTGCTCTATCAATGTCCATGGTTGCGATACTGCTACCACCATCCATGTTGTTGTCGAGTACCATCATAAAAACCCTACTAATCCATTGCCTCACCTCAGTGCCACATGTCACACCACAAACCATATAGAATTGTCACTCGCTCGTAAAATAATATCTTTAAACCAAAAAGGCACTTTAGTTTTTTGTTTGATCTCTCTCCCACCCTCCACACATTTAAACAAGTTGTTAAATATGATAACGGAATAATGTCATGGATTTAGAACACGAATCTTTTAGTGAAGCGCCAAGCCTAGAAAATAGCACCTAAAAATGCAGCGAAAAATATTGTTGATTGTAAATATCTTTTCCAAATTAAAGAAATAGTTGACGCCTCCATATAAGGCGCACTTAGTGGCCAAAGCTTTTACTCAATGTCCGGTACTGAACATCCATAAAACCTTTGGTCTAGTTTTCAAACTAACAATAGTAAGATGTTGTTTTGTCAATAGCTGTCTAGAATGACTAGGAGGTTCACAACCTTGAATGTGAACAATGCGTTTCTGTAAAACCCTAAAAAATAAAGTAGTACGATGATCCTTTTTTGGTTCAATTGAAGGAGGGAATTCATAAATACAAGACCATGGCTTTTTCTCTTACCATGAATGATGGTACGCTAAGCTACCAAGGCGATTGTGTATTCTGAATGTGGATGGTCTCGGGGAGAGAATCATAACCGTGGCTCACAGCTCCAAGTATTCCATACACCCAGAATCTATGAAGATGTGCCATGATCTTAAGGAATTTTACTGGTGGAATGACATAAAAAGGGATATAGCGGATTTTGTGGCTAGATGCCCAAACTTTCAGCAAGTGACAGCCGAGCACCAGCGACCCAGTGGCTTGGCACGAAATATAGAATTTCCAATATGGAAGTGGGAGATTATCGACATGGATTTTGTGGTAGGTCTACCTCGCATGTCTCGTAAGTATGACTCGATTTGGGTGATTGTGGATCGACACACGAAATCAGCACACTTCTTGCCTGTTAAGGCCACTGAGACATCAGAACATTATGCTCAATTGTACATCAAGCAAATAGTCAGATTGCATGGAACTCCAGTTTCCATCATCTCATATCGAGGGGCGCAGTTCACTACTAACTTTTGGTAGAACTTTCAGTAAGATTTGGGTACTTGGGTGAATTTTAGTACAACTTTCCATTCACAGACCGACGAGTAAGCAGAGCGGACCAAACAGACACTTGAGGATATGATGTATGCTTGTGTTCTTGACATGAAGGGTAGCTGGGGTGATCATTTGCCGCTTATAGAATTTGCCTATGGCAACGCCTATCATGCTAGCATTCAAATGGAACCATTCGAATCTCTATATGGTAGGAGATTTGATCTCCCATTGGTTGGTTCGAAGCCGGAGAAGTAGAATTGATAGGGCCATACCTTGTACATAAGGTTATGGAGAAGGTCAAGATTACTAAGGAGCCACCAGAAGTCCTATTTGGATGTGCGTCGCAGAGATTTGGGGTTCAAAGAGGATGACTGAGTGTTCTTGAAAGTTTTCCCCATAAAGGGCATAATGCGATTTGGGAAGAAAGGGACATTGAGTCCAAAGTATATTGGACGGTACAGAATCTTGCAGAGGGTTGGTCAAGTGGCTTATAGCCTGTTACCTCCAATTATGTCTCTAGTGCACCTGATGTTTCATGTGTCCATGTTGAAGAAGGCCGTTGGAGATCCGTCGCTCACTATCCCCGTGGAGGCTTTTGAGGCTAATGAAGAATTTACCTATGAGGAGATTCTTGTTTCCATCCTTGATAGACAAGTTCGAAAACTGAGGAATGAAGAGATTGCCTCCGTAAAGTGCTATGTTATGACTAGGAATCCCAACCTTGGGGTCGTGATGGCGCCTACCATCTACTTGCTAGGCAAGCCAATGTTAGATAATCGATTAACCATTTTAACAATTTAAAACAGAGTAACAATAATAATTAACGGTTGATAAAAACACAAACACATAAGATAAATCTATAGTATAACACGGTCTAGTCTAATTCCAGAAATCTACTGTTACCAGTACATGAGTAACTAGAATACTACAAAGTATGGTCTGAATGAAATACAACTGTTGAAATAAGATAAATAGTAAAGAAAGAATAGAAGGGGACCTCAAGGACTATGAACGCCAACAGCTCTATCAATTCTCTTGCTGTAAGTCGATCCGGGAAAGAACTCCTCTAGACGCTGTTGGGACTAATACTGGTACCTACACAAGAAGTACAAAAGTGTAGCATGAGTACAACCGGCCCCATGTACTCTGTAAGTGCTGAGCCTAACCTCGATGAAGTAGTGACGAGGCTGTGGCAAGACACACACAACAAACTAGTACGAATAATAACAATAGAATGCGTAATATAGATAAAGCAGTAAAATCATATCAATCGACCCGAAAGTTAACTAGCAGAGGGCCCCAGAATAGCATGTTCTCAAATCTTACATCGCAGTGCTGGAATAAATTCTACAACATCTAACAGTTACAACACATCATACTTCATTGCGGTGTGCAACCCGATCCACAAATATCTATAAATACCGTTGCAGCGTGCAACCCGATCCCAAATAGTAATACCAATATCCATTGCAGCATGCAACCCAATCCACACAATAATATCAATAACCGTTTCGGCGTGCAACCCGATCCCACACAATAATATCAATAGCCATTGCAGCGTGCAACCTGATCACACACAATAATAATATAAAGAACATCTACAAGAAACTACGGCGTAATCCAAACAAAACTCCATAAACAAATTACAATAATTAAGGACATAAGCGAATAAAAATAGTTATCTAATAACACACAAGATCAAAAAGCAAGTAAAGACAGTTAATAAGTAAAGATATGAATACATGAAAACAATTAGCAATTAAGGAATGTAACGGTAAATGCATGAATTTAACAAGTAAAAAGGCAACTAACAATTAAAGCATTTAACAAGTAAAAACATGGATAAAATGAAGGCATGAGATAAATAAATATTCCAACCCCCATGCTTTAAACCGTGACAGTGCATAAACACTCGTCACCTCGCATATACGTTGTTTCCCCACATACCTTCACAAAACAATAGACCAACAAGTCCTAATTCCTCAAATCAAAGTTAGACACGACACTTACCTCACTCCGCAACCAAATCAATCAACCAACCACGGCCTTGCCTTTTGAAAAAGTCTCCAAACCAACCAAATCTAGCCAAATATCATTCAAACAATTCAAAATAAGCTTTAGAAACTACCCACAAAAAAGGTTCAATCTTTAATGAAACTGAAAAGGCCAACAAAAGTCAATTCCGGGCCCGCTTGGTCAAAATTCGAGATCTGGACAAAAATCCGATTACCCATTCACCCTTAGCCCGGTTATGTGATTTGTTTCGAAATTCGACTTCACTCTCTAAATCTCAATTTTACAAAATCTCTAAATTCTAACCAGTTCCCTAATTTCTACCACGGAGATCCTAGTTTGATGTTGAAAACGCATGAAAAGTAATGGGAATTGGAAGAAAATGGATTAGAGTTGCTTACCAATGATTTTAGGAAGAAAAGCTCTCAAAAAAATCGCCCTTGCATTTGCGAACATTTGTTCGCAAATGCAAACTCCGCATTTGCAACACACTGATCACAAAGGCTCTTAGTCCATCAGACGGCCAGTGATCGCAAATGCGACCAAAATCTCGCAAATGCGAACAACCCACCCTTCGTAGATGCGAGCTTAGCTTCGTGAATGTGAAGTTTCCCCAACACGACACTTCATTGCAAATGTGATGCTCTTGTTGCAAAAGCGAACACAATGGACTTTGCAAATGCGGCTTACTCTTTGCAAATGCGAAGACCCACCCCCAGCCCATGCTCGCAAATGTGATCTTTTGACCGTAAAAGCGACGCTCACATATGTGAGCCAGACCTCGCAAATGCAAGATCTGCAACTGAACACCAGAACTGGAAAGACACTAGCAATTCAATCAACAACCAAACTCTTTCGTAACACATCCGAAACTTATCCGAGCCCCTCGGGCTCCAAACTAAACGTGCACATAAGTGTAACAACACCCTAAAGACTTGCTCTCTACCTTCAATCATCAAAATAACATCAAATAACAAGAATTGATCATCAAAACTGATGATTTCAACTCTAAAACTCATTTTCACAATTTTTAACATAATGCACCGAAATACGCTCGGGTCACCCTAGGCCCCAACCAAAAGTGTGTACAAGTCCAAAAATATCTTACGAACCCGCTAGATTCATTAAAACACCGATTCGAGGTCGTTTATCAAGAATGTTGATCATGGTCAACCCAAATGTTATTTTAAGATAAAAATCACGTTTTCTTCAAATTTTTACGTAAAAACTTTTCGGAAAACGACATGGATCACGCATGCAAATTAAGAAACATCAAACGAAGCTAATAGAGGTATCAATATACGGAAATAAAGGCTATTACTCAAAACGACCTATCGGATTGTCACATTCTCTACCTCTAAAAGACATGTTTGTCCTCGAACGGACATAGAAAAGTATATGGACTGGGAAAAAGGTGGGGGTAACTACTCTGCATCTCGGACTTGGACTCCCATATAGCCTCCTCGATCGGATGACCCCTCTATTGCACTTTCATAGAAGGAAAACCCTTTGATCTCAGCTTACGAACCTACCAGTCTAGAATAGCTACCGGCTCTTCCTCATAGGTTAGATTTTCATCAAGCTGCATCATGTTGAAGTCCCAAAAATGTGAGTTGTCCTTATGGTACTTCCAAAGCATGGAAACGTAAAATACCGGATGTACCCCCGCAAGGCTAGGAAGCAAAGCAAGCCTATAAGAAACCTCTTCAACCCGCTTCAAGATCTCAATCGAGCCAACAAACCTCGGTCTCAACTTGCCTTCTTCCCAAATTGCATCACGCCCTTCTTAGATGACACTCGGAAAAGAACCTTGTACCCACCATGTAAACTACCTCTCGAATCTTCCGGTCCGCATAACTCTTCTGCCTGAACTGAGCTATACGAAGTCGCTCCTGAATAATCTTAACCTTTTCCATAGCATCACGGACCAAATCAGTGTCCAACAATCTAGCCTCTCCGAGCTTCAACCAACCAATCGGCGAAAGACATCGCCTCCCATATAAGGCCTCGTACGGAGCCATCTCGATGCTTAGCTGGTAGCTGTTGTTGTAGGTGAACTTTGCTAGAGGTAAGAACTGGTTCCATGAACCTCCGAAATCCATAACATAGGTGCGTAACATGTCCTCCAAGATCTGAATAGTGTACTCGGGCTGTCTATTCGTCTGAGGATGAAACATTATACTCAGCTCAACCCGCGTGCACAACTCACACTGCACGACTCTCCAAATATACGATGCGAACTGTGTGCCTCGATCAGAAATGATGGAAATATGCACGTCGTGTAGGCGGATAATCTCCTGGATGTAAATCTGAGCTAACCACTCTGAAGAATAAGAAATCTCCACCATAATGAAGTGTGCAAACTTAGTCAACGGGTCTACAATAACCCATACTGTGTCAAATTTCCTTAAGGTCCGTGGTAAGCCTACCACAAAATCCATAGTGATGCGCTCCCACTTCCACTCCGGTATTTCTAATCTACCAGGTTTCTGATGCTCATATTTCACCTGTTGATAATTCAAACACCGAGATACATAAGCAACGATGTCTTTCTTCATACTTCACCACCAATAGTGTTGTTTCAAGTCACGGTACATCTTCGTGACACCTGGGTGAATGGAATAGAGCAAACTGTGAGCCTCCTCAAGGATTAAGTCTCTCAACCCATCAACATTTGGAACACAAATCAGGGCCCTGAAGCCGCATAACACCATAATCACCAATCACAACCTCCTTGGCACCACCCCACTGTATCATATCCTTCAATACCAATAAGTGATGATCATTAAACTGGAAAGCCTTGATGCGCTCCAACAACGATAATTGTTCCACAACACAAGCTAAAACCCGGCTAGGCTCCGAAACATCCAATCTCACAAACCTGTTGGCCAAAGACTGAACATCCATGGCTAATGGCCTCTTTGCTACCGGTAATTATGCCAAACCGCCTATGCTCTCAGCCTTCCTACTCAATGCATCGACCACTATGTTGGCTTTTCCAGGATAATATAATATGATATTATCATAGTCTTTCAGCAACTCTAACCATCTCCGCTACCGCAAATTGAGGTCTTTCTGCTTGAACAGGTGCTGGAGACTTCGATGGTCGGTATAGACCTCATATGGAATGTCGTATAGATAGTGCCTCCAAATCTTTAACGCGTCAATAATGGCTGCCAACTCTAAATCATGAACAGGATAATTCTTCTCATGAACCTTCAACTATCAAAATGCATACGCAATCACCTTACTGTCCTGCATCAATACCGCGCGACGCCCAATATGCAATGCATCACAATACGCGGTGTAAGATTCCAAACTTGTAGGCAACACTAACACTGGAGTTGTAGTCAAAGCAGTCTTGAGATTTTGAAAGCTCAACTCACACTCGTCGGGTGGAATCCCCGGCAAATCTGTAGGAAGCACCTCTAGAAACTCGCGTAAAACTGGTACTGAATCCAAGGAAGGAACCTCCGCACTAGGATCATGGATATATGCCAAATATTCCAGATACCCCTTCTCGACCGTACGTTGAGCCTTCACATAAGAAATGACTCTACTAGTAAAATGGCTAGGAGTCCCTCTCCACTCCAATCGAGGCAACCCCGATATGGCTAATGTCAGAGTCTGGCATGACAATCAAAAATAGCGTGATAAGATAATAACCACTACATGCCTAAGATCACGTCCACCATATAAAGAAGTAGAAGGTCTACCCCAGTATCATAGCTCCCAATAGTGACCAAACAAGCATGATATACACGGTCTACCACAATAAAATCTCTGATAGGTATAGACACAATAAACAGAAGTACTCAAAGAATCACGACACATATCCAAATATGAAGCAAAATAGGATGATACATATGAAAATATGGAACCCGGATCAAATAGAATTGATGCATCTTTATGAAAAACTAGAATAATACTTGTGATGACCGCATATAATGACTCTGCCTCAGGTTTAGCTGGCAATGCATAAAAATAGGGTTGCGCCCAACTACTCTGACCTCTGCCTCTCGGACGGCCTCTAACTTGTTGGCCTCCACCTCTAACGGCTTGACCAGCACCTCTAGTTGCCTGATCCCCATTTCTAGCTGGCTAAGCGGGCTGTAGAGCAACCGGTTCTAGAACCATGGCACGAGAACCCTGCTGAGACACACTACTCTATAGTTTGGGATAGTACCTCCTGATATGACCCGTACCTCCACACTCAAAGCACTCTCCCGGCTGCTATGACTGCTGAATCTGGGACTGACCCTGACGGCTAGGATAACCACCATGATAGCTCTAAATCGAAAGTGCACTGATGGTAGCTAGAGGTGCACTGTAGGCTACCTTCTCAGGACGAGACCATTAGAACAACAACTGCCTGAAGCATTGTGTGCTACCTGAAGCGATGACGGAATCGGCCTGTGAGGATGGCCTCTATCAAATGAACCCCTGCCTTCAGACGAGGCACCACTGAAACCACCAAAATGACGAGGACTCTTCTCAAATACTGCCTCTCTACCCTGAACACGAATCCTCTCGATCTATCTCACAATCTCTACAACCCACTAGAAAGGAATATCATCCAGTCTCCTTGGCCATATGTAGCCTGATACCAAAAGAAAGGCCATCTATGAATCTCCTTACCCTCTCCCTCTCAGTAGGGATCAAGATAAGTGCATGGAGAGATAGGTCCACAAATCTAGTCTCGTACTAGGTAACAATCATGGTACCCTACAGTAGACACTCAAACTAGTTATGGTATTCCTCTCTCAGAGTAAAAGGAATGAACTCCAAAAATAGCTGTGAAAATTGATCCCAAAAGAGTGGAGGCAATCCTGCTGGTCTTCCTCGAACACAGTCCTACCACCACCTCTTGACGGAACCGGTCATCTGAAACACTGCGAAGTCAACTCCATTGGACTCCACAATACTCATGTTGCGCAACACCTCATGGAAACGATCCAAATAATCATATGGGTTCTCAGAAGGTGTACCACCAAAATGAATAGGAAAGAGCTTGGTGAACTTATCCAAACTTTTAGCCCCTCAGAAGACATTGTGGGCCTCTCCTCGGACTGTGTAGGAACAATAAGATGAACTACTTAAACACACAAAATTGCTGGAGTCTAATATATGGGAGCCATCTGCTCCAGAGTGTGACTGGTGGGAGTCTGGGCTCCTCCCCCAGCCTGAGAGACAGCCGGTGCCATAGGAAATACTTCTAGCTGGGCCACACTCTCCATAAGGCCAACCAAGCAGACTAGAGCGTCCTAAAGTACGAGAATGGCTATGAACCCCTCTGGGACCTGAGCTGGTCCAACCGGCACTATCTGAATGGGGACTGCCTCCTCCAGCTCGATTTGAGGCTCTACTATGTGTTCCTATGCATGCTCTAGGCTGAGCTCCACCGTGACCCCTACCCCTGGTAGTGGCTGCAATATGGGGCTCTAACCGCACCTCGGGTGTGGATATTGTGTGTGTCCTCAGCATCTGCGTGAGAACAAGAACAGAATGGTTTAAACTTTAGTGATAGAATAAAGCCACGCGATAGAGAAAAAAAAAGTGGCATTTCCTAAAGCTCTATAGCCTCTAGAAGATAAGTACAAACGTCTCTGTACCGATCCTCCAGACTCTACTAAGCATGTTCATGACTCGTGAGACCTAGGTAACATAGTGCTCTGATACCAACTTGTCACGACCCGGAATACCAACCTCGAGGACGTGATGGCGCCTAACATCTTCTTGATAAGAAAGCTAACATTAGATAATTGATTAACCATTTTAATAATTTAGAACAGAGTAATCATAATAATTAAAGGTTGATAAAATGGAATTATAAATCCATAGTATAACACGGTCTACTTTAATAGCAGAAATCTAGTGTCACCAGTGCATGAGGAACTAGAATACTACAAAGTATGGTCTGAACAAAATACAACTATTTGAAATAAGATAAACAGTAAAGATAGAATAGAAGGAGACTTCAGAGACAACAAACGCCAATAACTCTACCTCAAGTCTTCTGCTGTAAGTCGATCCGGGAAAGAACTCCTTTACACGTTGCTGGGACCAACACCAGTATCAAGTCGATCTGGGTAAGAACTCCTCTACACGCCAATGGGACCAACACCGGTATCTGCACAAAAAGTACAAAAGTGCAGCATGAGTACAACCAACTCCATGTACTCTATAAGTGCCGAGCCTAACCTCGATGAAGTAGTGACGGGGCTGTGACAAGGCATTCACAACAAACCTATACGAATAATAATGATAGAATACAATAATATAGATAAAGCAGTAAACTCATATAAATGGACCCGAAAGTCAACTACAAGAGGGTTGTAGAATAGCATGTTCTCAAATCTTACACTATAATACCAGAATAAATTCTACAACATCTAAAAGTTACAACACATCATACTTTGTTGCGGCACGCAACTGTTGCCCTAAACCGCATAGGCAAGTATACGTGGTCAATCAAGCAATAAAGAGTGAATAGAGTATCATTCCGACGACGACTTGTGATCAGTTATCAACTAAATCAAGCAAATTCTAATTTACTGAGTCAAGAACAATTTCAAGGTGAATTTCTTTTGATTAATTCTACTAATGATATTGCAATTAAAAGAAAAACTAATTAACTCGCATACTTAGCACGAGGATTTTAATTCAAGGAGAAATAATATTCCAGCTTCATGGTTAAGTAACAATCCTGTTGAATTCTTCAATCAACTCAACTTATTAATTTATCTGGGTTATTAACCTGCAAGGACAATAATGCTCGTAGAAATTTGACAAATTCTACTCGCCTATTCAATTTATTCTAAACCCTATATTCATATGAGATTAGAAATAAAAAGAATGCATTAACAATTTCTTGCACAATTGGCTAAGCACGGAAAATAGGTATATTTCTATCCGTATTCGCAAATCAATTTCTCAATGACTAGGTTCAAGATCACGCTCTATTCAATCCTATTGCAAGCAAGAATTACTACTTTCAAGTTCAACTCAATTTATTTCACTGTTAGCTAGGCAGTAAAATAATTAGGCTCGGGATATGAATAAACAATCTAATTTGACAAATTAAATCTTCAAATTAATCTCCGACTATCAATATTCATGTAAACCCATAACCCACCCCAGAGTAAACGAGTTTAGCCACGCATAGTCATGGTAGCAATCTCAAGTAATTCACAAAAATACATAAAAATCAATAAAAGAAGGAAAGGAGAAAAACTCAAGATGAATTCCACGGTTTTCAAACTTTGTGATGGTTGTTCTCCACTTCCAAGTGTGTTAGATGACCTAAAAGGGGCTTTTCTCACTTACATATTGCGTACAAAAGTCGAGGGCCAAATTTTTCCTTTTCCATTTTTGAGTCAGCTTCAAGGATTGATGCTAACCTAGATGCTTCGCATCCGCCTCAGCTTGAACTTATTAGCATCGGATGCTAGGGTGGATGCTTCGTGTCCATCCTCTGTTCCTTCAACCTTGCTGCGCCCAGGTGCAGATGCTAAGATAGATTCCTTCTTGAGACTTCACTACTAAGAGTTCTTCAAATGGCATTTGCATCCAACCTCTTTTCCTATAGCAGGAGCATCTTTTCATCATATTCTTGCACTCCAAATGTCCTAAATCATCACACACAACTTAATTAGTCGAAAAACTAATAATTAACATATGTTGGCATTTTAAACACCAAATAGCACCAAATAGCGGTTAAAACATGGGTAAAATGACATTAAAACATATAGATATATGCCGAACATCACAACCCGATCCACGATCATATATCAATAACAAGTCTCCTCCATTGCGGCAGGCAACTCAATCCACAAATGTATATAAATACTGTTGCAGTGTGCAACCCGATACCAAACAGTAATACCAATATCCGTTGCAGCGCGTAACCTGATCTAACATAACAACATCAATAACTGTTGTGGCGTGCAACTCGATCCCACATAATAATATCAATAACTGTTGCAGCATGCAACATAACCCACACAATAATAATATAAAGAACATCTACAACAAACTATGCCGTAATTCAAATAGAACGAAATAAACAAATTACTTAATTAAAGACGTAAGCGGATAAAAGTAGTTATCTAATAGCACACAAAGTAAAAAAGCAAGAAAAAACAGTTAATAAACTCGTCAAGTAAGAGCATGAATTAAGTGAAGGCATGATATAATTGAAAACAATAACTAAATATTCCAACCTGCATGCTTTAACCCGTGACAACACATATACACTCGTCACCTCGCATATATGCTATTTCCCTACATGAATTCACATCACAAATAGACGACCAAGTCCTAATTCGCTCAAATCAAAATTAGACACGACACTTACCTCACTCTGCAACCAAATCAATCAACCAACCATGGCCTTGCCCTTCGAACAAGCTTCCAAACCAACCAAATCTAGCCAAATATCATTCAAACAATTCAAAATAAGTTTTAGAAACTACCCACAAATAAAAAAGGCTCAGTCTTTGATAAAATTAAAAAAAAATCAACAAAAGTCAACTCCGACCCCGTTTGGTCAAAATCCGAGATCCGAACCGTAATCCGATTATCCATTCACCCCTGAGCCCAATTATGTGATTTGTTTTTAAATTTGACCTCAATTTAGGTCTAAATCTCAATTTTACGAAACCCCTAAATTCTACCCAAATCCCTAATTTCTACCATGGAAATCATAGATTTGATGTTAAAAACTCATAAAAAGTGATGGGAAATTGAAAGAAAATGGATTAGAGTTTCTTACCAAAGATTTAAGGAAGAAAAGCTCTCAAGAAAATTGCCTCTAGAGTGTTTAGGGTTGAGAAATTGTGTAAAATGAGCTAAGTCCCATTTCCCCCCTCTTTTACCCAGCTGCAGGTATCACATTTGCGAACATTTATTCGCAAATGCAAACTCCGCATATGCGACACACTGATTGCAAAAGGGATCAATGTATCAGATGGCCAGTGATCGCAAACGAGCAAAATCTCGCAAATGCAAACAACCCACCCTTCGCAGATGCGAGCTTAGCTTCGCAAATGTGAAGCTGTCCCAACACTAACTTCATCGCAAACGTGATGTCCTTGTCGCAAAAGCGTACACAACGACTTTGCAAATGCGACTTACTCTTCACAAATACGAAGACCCAACTCCCAACTCATGCTCGTGAATGCGATCTCTTGACCACAAAGCGAGGCTAACATTTGCAAGCCAGATCTCACAAATGCGAGATCTGCGACTGAACACCAGAACTAGAAAGACACCAGCAGTTCAATTAACAACCAAACTCTTCCGTAATACATCCGAAACTCACTCAAACACTTAGGGCTCCAAACATGCACACAAGTGTAACAACATTCTACAAACTTACTCGCTACCTCAAATCATTAAAATAACATCAAATAACAATACTCGATCATCAAAACTCATGATATCAACTTTAAAACTCATTTTCATAATTTTTCACATAACGCGCCAAAATGCGCTCGGGTCACCCAACCAAAAGTGCATACAAGTCAAAAAATAACATATGAACCTTCCTAAATCATCAAAATACCGATCCAAGGTTGTTTACCAAGAATGTTGACCGTGGTCAACCCAAATGTCATTTTAAGTTAAAATCTCTTTTTCTTCAAATTTTTACATAAAATTTTTTTGGAAAACAACACGAACCACGCAAGTAAATCAAGAAAAATCAAATGAATCTAATAGAGATCTCGAAATATGAAAATAAATGCTAGTACTCAAAATGACCTATCGGGTCGTCACATGCTATGGCAAAACCAACAAGTTGAAGAGGCCACCTAGGAGGCCGAGGAAGATATGAAGAGGAAATATCCCCATTAGTTTGTATAACCCAATGGTTCTGTTTAAAAGAATGCTAGAAGCTTACATTCTATAAGTTATGTTCAAACTTGTACAGTTTATGCTAAGATGCCCCTTTTTTTAAATGAAATGCTTATAATGTTATAGTTGGTCTTGTTTCATGTTTATGACATATCATTGTGTTATGAATATTTTATTAGGATTGATTTCTAGGGCTCTCTGACAGGTGGATAGGCCCAAATACAGAGGAAACTCTGTCGACAGTTTTGGAAATTTGGGGAGTTAGCCAAATTTGAAACTTTTGGTGTGTAAATGAAGAGTTAAGTCATATTGGGTGTCTATGGCGGACTCTAACCCTCATTCAAGGATGGATGATCCTAAGCGAAGGAGGATGTAAAGCTCCGTAAAAGTTGGCCAAGGATTTAAGATTTTATAGTGCCAAGTCAAGCTAACTTGTTTGGAAGGTTGTAATACGGATTCATGGACTATGCAAGGAATTGTAAAGTAGGTAGTAAGAATTTGCAAAAAGGGTGATTCTGCGGTCAAATATATGGACCACGAATCGGTTTCGCTAACCGCAGAACCATCGCGGAACAATTCAGAAGCAACTTAATTCTGAGGGACATTTTACGGTGGTTATGCGAATCACATAGCCATTTCATAGGTTGTGTATCCCTCACATAATCAGCACGAGAATTTTTAGAAACAGACTTTGTGATCCAATGTGTGAAGGCAGAATCTTCTGTTGACCGCGGATCCGTCGTGAACCTGACCAGACTCAACACAGACTTGGAGGACCATTTTGCGGATCACATACCTGTTCTGCGGTTCTTTCCACGTTCGCAGACCCGACTCAGTGTTAATTTTTTGAGAAATTTTACCTGATTCTATTTTTTTAAAAAGGCTTAAGGGTTCATTTTAGAAGGCATAATCCGATATTTTTAGAGAGAGGGAACACTCTAGAAAGAGAAGGAGAGAGCTCTATCATTTCTACTCCTCAATTTCTTGCTCAATCTTGGAGATTCAAGGAAGCTACTGACAAGGTCTTCAACTAACTGGGTAAGATTTTGCCCTTAAGCTTTCAAGCAAAGTTTTATAGTGGATATGAGCAGAATTTTACTATATTGGGGGCTTACGGGATGGTGATCGGAAGCCATAGGCCCTCAAACTTGAATTTGGGTGTTTGTGAAGGCTAGGAAGTGTGATTCTTGAAGTTTAGAGTAGATGGTTGGGCATGCATATGCCAATGAAGGTTGTTGGGTATATTGATTATTTATTTGGGAATTGATTGTGGTGAAGGAATTCCATTAGTGAACCTAGTAGTTGGTTCCGTATATTAGGTATTTGACTAAATGCCTAAAAGACATATATCATAAGAACCCTTCTAATAATGTTTCAATTGAACTACATTAATGTATATTAAATTTCTAAGAGTAGTGTAACGCCGTAGTGATCCTAAGGAAAGCTCAATCAAGGTATGTTGGCTAAACTCCTTCTAAAGAATTGGATTCCATGAATTCGTTGTTAGCTCCAAGCATGGTTCGTCCAAGCTCCTATTCCTATTGTATTGAATTGCCTGAAATGAATCATTTATTCAAATGCCTATATACTCAAGTTAGTTCCAATTTCTATTTTCACGCTCTCCTTGAAGAATATTTCAATTGTAGTTAACTTGTCGAATGTTTATGAATTCACTCATGTTTCAAGTGAAATTGCTATGCCCTCCTTTTGAAAATATTTCAAGTATTTTAAGCTCTTACATGCTCATGATTTGGTAATATGATTCTCCTATGTTTTAAAGTACCCTTGATGCTTGATGATAACCCATGGTAAGAAAGGAAAGAAAGCACTTGATGTGTGGCCATTGCGCCAAGAATGAAGATTATCATGTATAACAATAGTGCCAATGAAATGAAATGATTCTATGAAAGACTATGAGATGAACATATTTCTTTTTATATAAAAATATTTTTGGGAATATCGTTACGTCAGCGAGGAAAGGCGAGTTATAAAGGCCCAAGCCCAAAACTTCACATGCCATGTAGGAGATGAATGAGGGACATATCTCCTTTGTATTATGTTGAGATTATTTCTCCTTGATTGGGATGAATTCATTGCTAGCAAATACCATGCCGATCAACATGATATTGGGGAGAGACGGCCTAGCCGATCGGGCGGAGAACGGATGTCATGCCACGCACATGGTGGTTTCGTATTTTCTATGCCAACCCACATACATTGGAATGAGACGGCTTAGCCGGTCGGGTCGAGATCAGACTCCATGCCATGTGCATGGTGGTGTGTCGGTAACTAATGATCTCCAAACCAAAAATATTAATGCTTTTTTTATTTGAAAATTGATTATGTTTTAACTTGGTATTTAACTATTATTGATCTTCTTACTACTTCCATGTATCTCTCTCCTTATGTTGACATTCCATTCCATATGAGGTTACTTAACTTTACATATTAGTATTATTCCATATGTACTAAAGTCTCTTTTGCGGGGACATTACATCTTTAATGGATTCATGTGGTACCTCAGTAAGCGGCATTGATCCTTGATAGCGTCATACCCTCCACTCTGCGAATTTTAGTGAGCTCTATTCCACATCGGGGCCCATATGTTGTATTACTTTCTTGTATATTACTTTTGAGATATAGCCGGGGCCTTGTCAAGGGCGCATTCATACCACTCTCATGTTTTATTTAGAGGCTTCGTACACATACTGCAGTTGTATTTTGAATAGGAAAAACAAACTAAAAATATTGTAGTTGTCGGATGTTTCCATTTTAAACTATGAACTCGTAACATCTTGTCCTGTATCGATGAAGCTTCATAATTGATGAAAAATCGGTATTGTACACTTTACTTTTTTTGATTGACTGCCTTTCGTTATTTATTCTCAAATTATTCATAAGTAATATTGAGTAATATTCATAAAGTAGACTTGTTTGATTGAGGTAATTCGGTTGAGGGCCAACCCCGCTCCACAAGGCCCAATCGTGACAAACTTTTAATCTACAAAGGATTTGGAGTACTTGCGGCTCACACGATGGCAATAGGATCGTTAGGTGCATGCGCATGATTATAACAGGAGTTGGGAAGACCTAAGCTAAGTAGCCAAGTGCATAAGTTAAGAAAATTGTGTTAAGTTTAAAGATGGACAAAGTCAACAAACTGTGGGTTCAACCGTTGGCACACTTGAAGCGTGTCGGTTTCCAGTAGGAAAGAAAAGTTGAGGCTTCAAGAACACGGTAATGCTTATCAAAATGGTTCTAATTGTCATAGGATTAATGAAAGTCACCCTATGTTTGACCTGTGTAAGATATGATTCAACAAGACGTTGCTTATAAAAAAATGTCATTATTCTGACTCAATCTTCCTTCTCTAAAGTAATTCATAAGTACAAACTTTCATGCTTCATTTGACCCAAATTACCTTTGACTTAAAATCACCTATAATCTTGTAGCGTATTATAATGCTACTATTAATTTTTATTATCTCAAGTCCCTAAATTCCAAATAATAATACTTTTTTTTATTAAAGTGCAGTGGGTTATTTTGTATACGAAATTTATAATAGCTCTTACTAACAATTTTCAACAGTAGAACTTATTTGTAGTATGTCAATCCATAATGAGTAAGCAATTGTAATAGGTAAACGTGGATTGAATAGAAAAAATTACTAGAATATAATATAAGCCGCCATTGGTCCACAAATATGGAGCCCAACAATAATGGCATGCTTACTCCCCTAAAGAAGGGAGAAAGTGATTTTAAATAACGTATGCCGACTGTATATATTTTTATGAGATAATAGCTTTTTTTTATCCTTCAATTATTGGCCGATTTTAATTTTGATCTCTGTGATATATGACTAAGCACCTTTAACTTTTTATTTAGGAAAATATGTATTTTTGATCCTTATATATGGGAAACATGTTACATTTAAACTATTTTTAGAACCTAATTATCCTCAAATAAGGACTAATACTACTAGCTTAAAGTAACTATTAGAATCTCACATTAGTGTGGGATGGAGTATTTCCTCCTTATATAGTGTTGGCGATACTCATTTAGTGAATTATTTTTTGGTTGAGTTATATATGTCGGGGATCTATTGCTTATTATGATATTAGAGTTTGACCTATTCTCATTTTTAGTTTATTTATGTTAGTTTTAGTGCTATATTATTCATGCTCTAAATATTTAGACCAGGACACGGAGGGAGAGAAATATTAGAATACTACATCAATATGGGTAAGAGTATTTTTATTCTTATATAATATTAAGCAATCCTCATCTCTCATAAACTGATTTTTGGTGATTTTTGGGGTTAAGCAATTAGGTTCAAATCCTCAAACATGTGGATAATCAAATGATACAATGGTAAAATAATTCGTGTATTATGTAAAGATTCATTCAATTATTTGAAGATTATATTTGATTATTTAAATATCGCAATGACCAAATATTATTTTTCCGTATATGGGGACTGGGGACTTGTGCAAATTTCCCATTTTATATTAGTATAAATTAATTCGTTATAAGAAGTAATTAACCTGTTTACCAAATTACTATATTAGGTTTGCTATTAAAAAGTTAACTATTGCTATAACTTAATTTAATTTGGTGATATAAAAAATCCATATATATTATCAATACACATAAGTTAAACTCAAAGAACATTTATTATTAGTACATATGTAATTGGTGGTGCTCCATAATATAATCTTTGCCGGCGCAATACTTTATAATTTTATGTTTTTATTTCTTAAATTGATTTTCATGTAATCTTTTAATCATTTATATTATGTTTATTTGTAAATTTGAAATATTAGTTTGGTTGATAGCTAAATAAGGGAACTTGAATTAGTCTTAATAATATGTTGCATAAAACACAAAATAAAAAGTTAGTAAAATTATAATGGAAATTTTACGTGAATGTACCAAAGAAAGACACTATTTACCAACAACTCGTCATTCTAGTTATGTTACCAAAAAAATTATCAATGATATACAACGGTAAAAAAAAAAAAGAAAAAGATATAGGCAAAAAAAAAGAAAAATTCAATGGGTATTGTTGCGATTCATTGAAAACACATAGACGAGACAATACACAAAATTTGACGAAGTTTGAAAGCGAGTTACACTAGTTTGGAGTCAAAATTCATTACCAATGATATAAAATATTAAAAAATAGGGCAAAAAAGGTTTATTTTTTCACATATAGATGAGGCTATATACATTATTTGAGTAAGATTGGAGGTGATTCGCGCTAATTTGGCATCAGAATTTTTGTAGTTAAAATCAACTTTAAAAGATTCTTCTGCGACACATGCATCAAACATGTATCAGTATGTATCTCACACATGTATACATGGATATACATTTAATACACACGTGATACATATGTGATACACAAATACACAGTACGATACGCATATTATTTTTTTTTCCATGTTTATTTTTTACTTTGTATTTTCAATTCAAACCACCTCAAAACTCCATCAAATAACACCCACTCAAAAGAAAGCAAAAATTTAATTTTTTTGCCTACAAATAGTTAATTGGCTAATATTAATAATTTTTCTAATATTAATTATATTTTATAATTGATCATATTTTATAATAAGCAGCTTATAGACGGAAATGACCGATATTTTCCCAATTATAAAAGAAATATTTGGACTGATTATTTAAGAAAGTATCTAAAATTAAATAAAGTGGTTGATCTTTTTTGGTTTTTGAAAAAATTGTTCTGTTTTACCGAAGTTTTTGAAATAGTCACCATGGCACTTGGTCACCAATTTCGTCGGTCGGTATGGTACGGTATTTAGACATTTCAGTTTGGTATTCGATTTC
The DNA here is from genome assembly GCA_002018475.1 of Nicotiana obtusifolia. Classification (NCBI taxonomy): domain Eukaryota; kingdom Viridiplantae; phylum Streptophyta; class Magnoliopsida; order Solanales; family Solanaceae; genus Nicotiana; species Nicotiana obtusifolia. Next base: position 26,373 of record MCJB01032248.1, on the reverse strand, counting down.
TTAAAATGTTATATTAATACCGTACCTAATTAAATTCGACATGGTTCGATTTTTCTCATTTCGGTTTCGGTTTATTCGATTCAGTAACTTCGGTTTGTCAGTTGTGATTACTAACTAGTGCATAGAGCCATAGACTGTAATATTCTTAATTAAAGTACTCAAAAGTACAAAACTGAAAACGTTTGTTGACAAAAGTTTTGCCAAAACATACAAATATCAACTCATAGAGAGAAAACTGTACATAAAAGAATAAATTTGATCATCAGAAATGTCTTGTTACTTGCGTAGAGTTAATTGATGAATTTAGAAAATAAAGAAAAGTAAAATTATAGATTTTTTATATTTACGTTATAATTAATAGTATGTGTATTTTGTGTAATATAATATATATTTCGGTACAATATCGATATTTCGATATTTCATTTTAAAATATCAAATACCATACCTAATATCAATTTTTTTTAAAACATAAACCAAATGCCATACCGAATATCAAAATATCAAATACCAAATACCAAAATTTTCGATTTCGGTACGGTAATTCGATATTTACCAAATTATGCACGGCCCTAACTTGGTGAACGAGATATTTTCACGAAAAAGTTGAAAATACTTTTCTTTATGAAGTACTTAAATTATTTAGGAATGACAAAATACTTTGTATGTTAACCGAGGCGAGTCCTTAAAGAGATATTACCGGTTTAATAAATATAAAGTTCTTTTAAGTTAAATAATTATTAGTCAAATTCAGTTTAAAGTCATAAAGTTTTTACCATCAATTTATAATTTTTCAGCTTATAATCACTTTTGATTTTGCCAATTTTTTAAACTATTCTATTTATTTATTTATTTATTTATTTTTTGTGATTTTGCAGATATTCATCCCAAACAATATCCCAATTTCTCTCTTGTAAAAATGATTTTTTTAATGATTTAGATTTATACAAATAACTTTAATAATTTTAAAGATATTTCAATCATTTTAATAAAAAAAGTAATATTTTTCTTTTACCAAAAATAATAATACTTATTATGAAATTTCAGTACTTTTATTCAAACACAAAGCATTTATAAAATCGTATTCAATTTTCAAAATAATGTTGCAATACTTAATTCTTATAAGCAACTTTCAATCAGTTAGGCCAACCTAACTCAAATGGCAAAACAAAAAATAGGACAAAATGGAGAAAAAATGTCAAGGCACGTAAAAAGCTAAATGAATAGGATACCGTTGACTTGGCGGCTAATATAACATGAAAAACAACCGGAAATCTAATTTATTTTAATCTAAATTCCCTGTTGGTTTATACATACTTTGGAGTTGCCTGAATCATATTATTGGATACATAATTAGATCGAATCAGTATTCAAAAGTTATGAGGCTTTACATTAACACTAATATTTATAGCTACTAGCTACCGTACATGCTCCAAAATTGCTTTAAGGAAAATTCTTTTAAAGGTCAAAAAGTCTGTACTTACCTCGATTCGAGATAAGAATACTGCTCCAAAGTTGGTTTATCGCGTCTAATCTCCTCCAAACGACTTCGATTTATATAAAAGAATAATTAACTGAGATAAACAAACCTATTGAACTTATCTCTTAAATATAAATATAAACCTTACTTAAAGTTAACGTCAAAGTTAATCCAAAAAATCAAACCATGGTCAACATAGTTAAGAACCCTTTTGGCTAAACTGCCAAAAATTGTTTATTTTGAGAAGTAATTTTTGGAAAAGCATTTTTGTAAAATAATAGTTTGTATTTGGCCAATTCGTTTGAATATTGCTTTTTCTAATCTCATTGTGTTTGGTTATTCTTTTCAAAAAGTAATTTTAAGTATTAAATTACGAAAAAGAACAGTAAATGTTCAATTTACAATTAGTATTATTTTTAAAAAATAAATAAATGTAAATTTATTACAAAAGAATTCTAAAGTAAAAATGTAAATTAAAAATTTTAATCAATACAAAATATAGTTATTCCATAGCAATAACATTTACTATTTGGTATTACTGTTTGTTTACATGATAATTTAAATATGTCAAAATATATCATATAATATAAATTTAAATTCTACTCTTAGGAATAGGAGAAAGAGAATAAAAATATTATTACAATAAAAAGAGAAGATATGTATAGTAGTAGAAATAAAAAGGAAAAGAAAAATGTTAACATAATGAGGGATAATTTGAAAAATATATATTTATTATAAAATTATAAATTAATTTTTTGCTTGTACTTTTGCTTTTTGAAAAACGATAAAATTTATAGCTTCTCCTTCTCCCTACAAGCAGAACAACTACATCTATTGATACTCAAAAGTACTTTTACTTTTGACCTCCTATCAACTGACTCAATATATTTTCGTATTACCCATAATTCACTAAGGGCCTGTTTTCATTCAATTTAAATTATACCAACAAGTCACAAATTACTGTACCAATATATAACACTTCCCAAACATAAATGTAACAAAATTAAGCAAATAGAAGGGTGGAGTTGTCACATAATAACTCTTGCTTAATTGGATTTGCTAATTATGTAAAAAAGTTACGGGCAATTGCCCAAAAGCAATGGGGAATAGGAGACCGTTGACCTGGCGGCTAATATAACTGTAACGTGGAAAACAACCAGAAATCTAATCTATTCTCTAATAAATTTTCCAGTCAATGGGCATCCACTGCATCTAACGCGTCGTCCTCTTCTCCTTTCCCCTAAACTTCCTTCCTCCTTCCTTTTCCTTCTTCATTTCCTCCATTGACCCCTACACCCTCTCCAATCATATGTATATATCTAATTATCTATATATACACACTTACTACATGTTCTTATGATCTTGTCTTAATTAGGCACATATTTTTCTTTTACTTTTGTCACGTATTGTTTTCTTGAGTTAGATTAGGGGACTGAAATTAATTCATGGCTGATGCAAATATGGGAACCGGTGGAGGTCAATTCCCTGAGTTTCCTTCGGTTCTAACTCACGGTGGACAATATGTTCAGTATGATATCTTTGGTAACTTCTTTGAGATCACTACCAAGTATCGCCCTCCTATTATGCCTATTGGTCGTGGTGCTTATGGAATCGTCTGGTACCTTCTTTTTTTCTTTATCTATGAATTTGCTTTTTCTTTAGGTTTTTCTTTTTCCTCTTTGTGTTTTCTGTGTATTGAGAGTAAAATTGGATCCAACATATAAACACTGGGCGGATTCAGAATTTAAAGTTCAATATTTAATGTTTTTTAACGCTGAACTCATTGTATGTTTGAAATGAGTCAATTTATGTGAAGGTGTTTAACTGGATATGAAGTTTAAGAAAGGAAAAATGACTTTTAAAACTTGTGGTATAAAAATAACATAGTCATTCTGTGGTTATAGTTATATCATTAGGAGTAAAATGAGAAGTTTAAAGTTGAACTATTCCTAAATAAAAAATGTATCATTCTTTTTTGATACATGCATATAAAATGGGACAGAGGTAGTAAAATGTGTCATTTTATATTGAAAACACTAAAATTTTACTACCTCTGTCTCATTTTAGGTGACATTTTTTCCTTTTTAATCAAAAAATGATGGTTGTATCTACCTCTGGTTAAGTTGAGTCCATTTAATAAAGGCTCTATATACCTTTGCTAGTAGGTGCAGGAACGCCCACATATGTGTATATATGTTGAATATATGAGTATTTACTAAGTGGTGTATTTGCTAGCTTTAGATCTTAGATTCGCCTCCGAAGTCTAGCCAGTAATGGTGGTTTGTCTGTTTGTGTATGTAAAGCTCGGTGTTGAATACGGAGCTGAACGAGATGGTTGCAGTTAAGAAAATCGCGAATGCGTTTGACAATTACATGGATGCTAAGAGAACTCTCCGTGAGATTAAGCTTCTTCGCCATTTAGACCATGAAAATGTGAGTCTTCTTCTGTTACTTTTCTTGCTTTGGTTACTCTTCTTGATGTTCTGAGTTGTTATTGAAGGAGAATTTTTACTGATCATGAAGTGAGAATCCCATGCCATTGCTTTACAGACTAGTTGCCCCCCCCCCCCCCCC
>MCJB01032248.1:6365-22298 GCA_002018475.1 Nicotiana obtusifolia | reverse complement strand
CCCAAAAAACCCCCTATGCAACTGGCTATGTCGTGCTACTTTCCAAATGCTGTCACACCCGTGTCGGATCCTCGAAAAATACACTACTTTTGGAGGATCCAATACGTACCAGTGACATTTTTAAAGAGTCCGAACAACATAGGCAATTGGTTAGATTAACTAGTTATTCTGTATAGGATAAGCAAAGGCAAATTAATTTATTATTGGAATGAAACGGACATGAATAGTGAAGAACATAGGGGATTCATATAGCGAGTTCAACTGGTTTGAGATTGAGGGTTAATTGATCAAATGATGAAAGCACAATGTTCATTTTGATTTTTGTAATTCAAGCCAGTCAAGGCTACAATAGCAAACAGCATCCAATATTTCATATAAAGGCATAGACCTTTTAACTGTTTAATATGGGCTCCTTGAGTTAATTTAGTTAAACGTGGAGTATGGATTGGTTGTTGATAAGTTTTTTCTTGCAAATTAAGTGATTCCTGAATCTGTACAATGTAACTTCTCTCTTATCATCTTTGGTTCCTTTTGCTATGTTGTCTTCTCTTTTCTATCTTGGCTTGAGAAATGTGAAAGTTTGATTCTCCAGAATAAGGAGCAATTTTCATAGTACTAGTAGGTAAAGACAACAAACTCATTGTTGGTCAGACAGTTCTTTCTTTCTGCCCTTGTTGTAATGGAATTTCCAAAAAGCTGAGAATAAACAAATTCTATTGCTTTCAGCTGTCCATAGCACAATGACTAGGTTTTTAGTGGATACTTAAGAATGTATTTGTTATAATTTAGATTCTCTCACATATATTATGGGATATGTCCTTGTTATTTGATCTCTGCATAATTCTGGATAATGTGGCTTCATAATGGTGAACTTTGCGGCAATTTGCAACTTGGATGCCTCATGTAGTAAAAGTACCTCCTAGTTTTTGCTTATTCAAGGAAACCAAAAATTCTCTGCAGGTAATTGGTTTAAGAGACGTGATTCCTCCACCCTTACGAAGGGAGTTTTCTGATGTTTACATTGCTACTGAACTCATGGACACTGATCTTCACCAAATAATTAGATCCAACCAAGGTTTATCAGAGGATCACTGCCAGGTAAACCACCCCCCAAACTGTACCAAGTTAACTCTGACAATCCATCTAATATGCATTTTAATAGTTTTCTCTAAATTACTTTTTTTCTTAAATAAATTTTTTTGTTTGCAGTACTTCATGTATCAGCTTCTCCGTGGCCTAAAGTACATTCATTCCGCGAATGTCCTTCATAGAGATCTCAAACCGAGCAACCTTTTGTTAAATGCAAATTGTGATCTTAAGATATGTGACTTTGGTCTTGCTAGGCCAAACATAGAGAATGAGAATATGACAGAATATGTTGTAACCAGATGGTACAGGGCACCAGAGCTTTTGTTGAACTCTTCGGATTACACTGCTGCCATAGACGTTTGGTCTGTGGGTTGTATCTTCATGGAGCTTATGAATAGAAAACCCTTGTTTGCTGGAAAAGATCATGTACATCAAATACGCTTGCTAACTGAGGTAAAGATTGATTCTTGAAAGAAATAACAAAATAAGGATATATACAATTCATCTGTTACATGGAACAAGATTTAACCATCTGGATTCTTTATTTTACTTTGATTAAGTTGCTCCTTTCCTCCACGCAAACATAAGCATCAGTTTATTATGGACCGGGAAAAAATAACAAACTAGTATACAATTACGAGTTATCTTGTGACAAGAAAATGCTTATCTTGGCTTTTACTTTTCTCAGCTTCTCGGCACCCCAACAGAATCTGATCTTGACTTCCTCCAAAATGAAGACGCAAAGAGATACATCAGGCAACTCCCGCAACATCCTCGCCAGCAGTTAGCAGAAGTTTTCCCTCATGTGAATCCATTGGCCATTGATCTTGTAGATAAAATGTTAACATTCAATCCTACTAGAAGAATTACAGGTAATTTCCACATTCTGTACTGCTATCTTAGATAGATTGGAAAGCTTGAACGAACGACTCTTTTGACTCGAAAGAATCTCTTTTTGCAATAAAATAATAATACACTTATCCCTTGCATGTAATAACTCTTTAACGCTATAGAGTCCAATAATATATTCATAATCACTTATCTTTAGGAAAGCTTATCATTCTTTCTTCCTCAGTAAAAGAGTTCATTTTGCATAGGCCACATGAAATGATGATACTTGTAGATACATTTTCACATAGGCCACACGAAATTAAGATTCTTGCTGAATCATATCCCATTCATTCTCTTTTAAGCTCATCCGCTAATGTATTTGTATTCGGATGCAGTTGAGGAAGCATTAGCTCATCCCTACCTTGCAAAGCTCCACGATGCAGGTGATGAACCGGTCTGCCCTGTTCCGTTCTCTTTCGACTTTGAGCAACAAGGAATAGGAGAAGAGCAAATTAAGGACATGATCTATGAGGAAGCTTTGGCATTGAATGCTGAATATGCTTAAACATATAAGAGACATCAATCCTTCTTCTCTTGTTTCCCCTTTGATCTGGAGTATCTACTTCCCTACTGTGCCTTACATTACAAGTAATGTAAGGCAGCCTTCAATGTGCAGCCATCTATATATCTTTTTTTATTTTTTTTTTAAAATATGGTGTTATCTGAGCTAGCTTTTGCGCACCTTAATTATTTCATTGGATATTGCTGCCTCCCACCAGCACAACCATTTATATCTTCCACTCATTCTTATGATTTGTATCTTGTGTGTTGTATTTAGCTTATTGGAGTCTGTATTCTTTTTGTTCACGGTATCATGTTGTATTATGTACAGTGGATTGTATTGAGAAGTAACTTTTAGTAGCATGTAAAAAGGCTATCAAGAATCTAGTCATTTTCCTATGAAAATGGGGTGTGTGTTCTCTGTATTTACTATTCGCTCATGAACTTCTATGCTAATGGAATGTGTAGTGAAGAGATGTATAATCTCCCTTATAATCTCAGTTTTTGACGCACTAGTGGCTATCAGGCAATTGAAGTTCTACAGAATCATTCTTCTTTATTATTAATGCAATTTAATATTCAAGGTTATTTCACATTTATTCCCGTCTTTAAACCGGCAACTTTAATCTAATGTAAAAGTAGTAAAACTATGGTTAATGCTGAGCATATCACAATAATAGAGTAATCTTAGAGTTTATTAAGACTTGGCACATTGTCATGCTAAAAGTACAAAATACGAATTTCAAAATTTAACTTGTAGTTCCTTGTAAGAACTGCTATAAGAATAGAATAAAGGGTGCAGTGCGTGATGTGTGGATTAGGACTAATGGCGTAGGCGAAAATTTCGTCAAGGGTGTTTAAATTTTAAACAAGTCAATACTTTTTACTGTCCATGAATGGTATAGTAAATTTTTAAAACAAACTACGCAACATTTGGCTAAACAATACAACAATAACCCAGTGTAATCCCACAATGGGATCCCAGCCTTATCCCTACTCTGGAAGGGCAAAGAGACTGCTATCCCTGGCTAAAGAAAAAATGGAAGAAGCACTTATAGCAAGAAATAGCAATACAAGATATTTGGCTAAACAATAAAAAAAATTTAATAGAACTAGAATTTTATAAATCAAAATTAAAATAACAAAAAGACAACATTAGAAATTTTACTAATACAAGTAAGCACAAAACCAAAGGAAAGAGAGAGTCGAGAGGATTTGTAGTTTGTAGAGAGCTTTTGTGAAGAAATTTTTGTAGAGCTTGACTTTTAAATTATAAAATTTACTTAAGAAATAATATTTAGTTAAAAAAAATACTTTTAAGATTAGTTTTTTATTTCTATACAAATTCTAAGTGTTAGGAGTTATTTTATTAGGAAATCTTTTAGATGAAAAAGAATCTAATAGACCACAGATGGTGGTCTTCGTTTAGTTTGGCAAACAAAAAAGGAAAAACATTGAACCCTTGAGCAACACGTGACTTTGAACACCTTGAACTGTTGGACTGCTGATGATAGGCTATAATCCCGCGTTTTAGTTGCTTATTATTCTCTAATTAACTGCACTTTACTTATGTTGAGCTTTAATTAGTAGTGTTTTACACTTATTGTGTGTTTTATGCCGTGTAGGAGTGATTCCGAGTTGTTTAGATGTTACGGAGCAAATTCGAGCTATTTGGAGCTTTGAAGTCTGAGTAGAAGCCCAATGGATTAAACCGGGAGTCTCGTTCAGGGGTCGAGTACCAAGTCCGGATGTCAAAAATTGAAGAAACGAACTTGAAGAAAAACTACACAGCTGCGTCGCATGGGGCGGCGTGGCTGTGCAAAATGTGCCTAGAATCTATATTGCAAATCATTATGGAAATTGCCACAAGTGCGTCAAATGGTGTGGCGCGGTAGTACAAAAATATTAGAGTATGTTCCCAGTTCCACTAAAAAAGGATATTTTCGTCCGGGGTTTATTTGGAGGATAGTTAAATACACGGGAAAAATACTATTTTTGGACTTTTGACATACTTGAGACCTAAGGAAGCTAAGGAGAAGAAGGAGAAGCAAGAGCACAATGATTTCATCCTTCCTTCCTCACTCAAGATCCGGGTTTGGATTGTATTTATGTTTTTCATACTTTTATTTCATTTGAGAAGAACTTCTCCATGTATATGGAGTAAAACCTTTTGGGTTTTGATGGATTTGGTGTATTGATGGTTGTTTGTGGATTATAACTTTATTTTCATGTATTTGAATCGTTTTGGGAAGATTAAATTGTTGCATCAATGTTCATTTGTTCTTGTAATCGAGAGAGTCATAACTTGTGCTATATTTGCACTATATTGTTGGTTGAGTTCATAGATTCTTCGAAGTATTCGAAAGAGGCTAGTTGAATCCTTGATTAAACCTAGTTAGGAGGATAATCGAAAGAGGTTCTCCTAAAGATCAATCCATTACTAATTCTTGCATATCTTCACCGAGCTTAAATTGGTTCATATTGTGAGGTTGAGATTAATTGAGAGAGGAGTTTCTACTAAATAATTGTACTGAAAATTAAGTGAATTCGAGAGACTCACTTGAACATTAGAAGTAAATTATCTAGACTTAGATCTCGAACAATTATCTTGCACCTATCTTATCAACCCATATTTTTTTCCATTGATAACTTTCTTCCTTACCTTTGTTGCGATTGTCATTAGTCAATAGTTGTAGATTTTAGATTATTAATTATATAAATCCCCATTGTTGATCCTCCTGGATAACAATCTAGCTACAAAGAACGAGAATACTGTTTAAATCCAATCTCTGTGGAGACGATATCATACTATACTATCTTTGACTAGTGAGCACAATTTAAGTATGTGTTTTGCGCTCGTCAATTGCCTCGGTCAAATGTGTTAAGAGTGTTCAAAATATAATATATAATCATATAAAGTAGTATTTAAATTATATATATATAATACAATTTATCGGTGAAGGGTGTGCGCTTGACCATCCTTGACATAAGGTGGCTATGCCACGGGTTAGGACAGGTACAAAATGTGATAACAATCTAATATTTAAGTGGAGAAAGATGAAGGGACTAATCCATTATCTATTGAATTTCGGATTATGTGCCATCAATCCTCGAAAATTTCTCTGTTATAAAAAAAAATTATATGAAAAATATAAATTGTGAAAACCCAAAAAAAGAAAAAATGGCAACAAGATATAAATTTACAGTTCAGACAATTATTTTGACATGTTTTACCTGTCCAAAGTATAAACTCTTACATTTTATTTCTTCCTTGATTTAGGAGACCTTCAAAATTGTAAATTTTAGAATTTGAGTGCTTTACATCTTTAGAAGGGAAGGACGACTAAAATGATTAGTTTCATTCTTGTATGATTGTTATCTAGCTGGGAGACTGGTGAATACATAAATTAAAATACTTAAGCGTGTTGACTTTCTTCAGCTTCCCTAGAGATAAATATGTTGACATCTCATTCTACATTTCTAGTGAATCCCCCTCATGCGTCAAAAGGAAAAAGAAAATAGACCATACCTTCAGGAAAAAAAGAACGTATTTAATCCATGATAGGTAATATCTGAGTGGAAAAAAGAAATTTGAAAATATTTGGCACACTAAGGGTTGTTAAAAGAACCATTAGATTGCAATATTTAACCTTTTTACCACTCATTTTCGAACTTATTACTGTAGGAGATATTTTCACTAACAATGCAATTAACCGATCGTAACAATTAGTTGTTTACCAAATTTCACGTTAAAATTGAAATACTCCTGCGAACCATATGCTTTGATATGCAATGAGTCTTGTGATGAATCAATGGAGACAAGGAAACTCAAGATTCTGAAAAGATGAGTTATCTCAATATGTGTACGGGATAAAATTAGTTTATAACAGATGGTCGAATAATAGCATAACACATGGAACCAAAGGCAGGAAAAGACAAGTTAGGTAGCAGCTAATACCGGACACAACGAATGTGATCGACGTCAAGTACAACCCGAAGGGAGCGTATTTAACGAGAGGAGATCAAAGACTTCTCATTGAATAGCATTCAATGAGAGAATATTCTCTAACACTAAATGAGCAACCATTATAGAGATATTTGCATTCATGACCTACCGTTAGATGCTTATCAATGACTTTTTTTTTGATAATTAAACTTTTATTAATCACCAAAGATAAACTGTACAAAACCATAGTTAGTTAACTCAACTAACTATCTAAAGACAAGAAAACTATATATATCTCTATCTGTCAACTTAGAGAAATTTAAAACAAACAAGTCTAAAATTAACTCCTAGTTTTAACGGATGATCTAACACAACATATAAAGGCTATCTCTTTTGCAACGACGATCTAATCTTTACTTGTTTGCTCGAAAATCATCTGATTCATTTCTATTCAAATAGCTTGTACTTTTTCAGTATATAGCAGCTTGAAAACCTGGGCAGCTGTTGATTTCCCGTTGGCATTCTCAATAGTCCAGTGTTAGTATTGGTTACATGCAGTTGGAAATGGTGCATTCTTCTTTCCCCATAACAGAACTATGCCCCATATCTTCCTTGAGGGCCTAAAACGGACAAAGAGGTATTCATTTGTCTAATTATGTTCTTGGCATAGGCTACACTTTAGTTCCACACTGAGTCCCTATTTTGCTAATCTATCACCAGTAAGCAGCATGCAAGTGGAGCCACATAGTAAATCTTGCTCTTGGTCTAGCTTCATTGGAGCACATTAGGCATTTTTATGGTATTCTTGGGAGGTCTCTTAGAAGCTGCAAATAAGCCTGTTTAATCAAGTTTTCCCTGAAACAGATTGGTCGAGTTGCAGCATGGTATCTTTTGCATCAAAAATCTTCTGAACCATCCAACATGCACATTGTGTCGTTTTATGTGGTAAGTCCCATCAGGGTTTTACTACTACTGCCCTATTCTATAACCGTAGGTTCATAAGGTTGAGTCCACCTGCAAATTTAGGAGAAAAACCTTTTCCCAAGGCAACCAAAGCCTTTTTATTTTTAGTATTAACACCTGACCATATATAATTGCAACAATATGCATCAATTATGTCCAATACCTTGGCAGAGATCATGAAAAGTTGAGACCAATATGCTTGGATACCAAATATGACTGATTTAACCAGTTGAATCCTCCCAGCATAAGATAATTTCCTAGCATTCCATGAGGAGAATCTTTTGACTATCTTCTGGATAAGAGGTTGCCATTGTGCTATTGTCAGCTTCTTAGTTGACAAAGGTATACCCAAGTGTTTGAAAGGTATATCCCCATAGGTATATCCCAGCATCTGTCAGATTCTGTCCCTTTCTTCCTGTATCATTCCTCCACAATATAATGAGCTTTTGCCCAGATTAGTTTGTAAGCCTGAGGCGGAGAAAAATTGAAGAAAGCATTAATGAAGGTGATGTACAGACCCTACATCTCAATGGCTCTTTTATTATCATTTAAGAGGAGTTTGATCCTAGGATCTTGTTTTCCTAGATAAGGCTATATATAGTAGGCTCAGCTGCCATTATAAGACACGAAAATTCTTGGCAAACATATGTTTATCTCAATTAAACAACTTTAATTGTTCTTTATCATTGCTTTCATTTTTGTTCTCAAAATAGTTGCGCTCGGAACCAGGCTTGTCATCTCTTTCAATTTTAATTACTAAATCTCATTTTTAATCTTATTTTTCTATAATTTTTGGATCAAATCAGTTCGCTTGTCTATAAATCACGTAACAAATTTCACTGTACTGTTTTACGTGTAAACAATTTGGCGCCCACCGTGGGGCTTAGATAGTTGCATCATTTCTTTGATCCCTACGCTTGTCACTAAAATGTTTGAATTATTTAGCAAGAAATCAGAATTGGCAGCTAAGGATGTCAACGTCACATACAACGTTGAGGGACGTAAAGATTTTCCTCAACATGAAGACTCAATCAGCGACACCCGTAACGAAAGGAATGAAGTAACCCCGGTTCGTGAAGGGCAGTACCCCCGACATGTGCGAGAGTCAACTCCCGATGATGCGGAGGAGTAACATGTCGTGGAAACAATGAAAATATTAAGAGAATAATAGAAAGCAATCATGAGTCACCTCTCAAGGTAGGATCAGGTAATGACGGAGTTGAAACAAGCATTGTCAGACGCTTCTAATAATGCAATGGAAGGGGCCTGGTTCCTCTTAGCGTTCCTGCTAATCAAACGCCTCAAAGGGTCGATAATAACACCCCAAAGGGTGAGGTCGTGTTCGACGGTACCGGAGGGGCCCCGTAGTAGATCTAGTAATGGCAATGGGAATGATCCCTTCAAAACTGAGCTTATGAGGTTTATAAGGGAAATGAACGAGCAAATGGATCAAAATGCAAAGAAGTTCCACGCTCGAATGGATCATATTTCGTGTGCACCACCAATACTAAAAGGCCCAGATTCGAAAAAATACACACAATTGTCGTTTAAACCGAGCGCAGCGTGAGAGTTAATTCTGAAGAGGTTCAAAATGCTGGACATACCAAAATATGATGAGGCTTCGAATACGCAGGAGCACATCACAACCTACACCACGACTGTGAAAGGGAATGATTTGGATGAACATGAGATCGAGTCGGTATTACTAAAGAAGTTTGGTAAAACCCTCACAAAAGGGGTCGTGACATGGTATTCACTCTTACCCTAGCATTCAATTGACTCTTTTGAGATGCTTGCAGATTCATTTATTAAGGCCCATGCCGAGGGCAAGGAAGGTCCAAGCCAGGAAGGCGGACATATTCAGGATTGCGCAAGGTGAGTCCGAATTGCTATGAGAATTCGTGATTTGGTATCAGAAAGAGAGGATGCTGCTACCGGGTGTACCAGATGAGTGGATAGCGGAGGCTTTCACGAAGGGTTTGAATCCATGGAGCTCTGACACCTCCCAAAAGAGGAAAGCCCGCTCAAATTCCAAGTAACCACATGGACGGATGTCCATAATCGTTACGAGTCAAAAATAAGGATAGAAGATGCTAAGGTCGGATTCCCGACATCAACCAAGGGACAAGATCAAGACAAGTTTAAATGTGACTTCTATGAAGGTCAACGGTCTTCTAAAGTTTGTTTCTTGCCATATGAAATATTTGAGGGTCGCAACCATAAAGGGTTCCGGTCCTCAGATAAGTTCGCTCCCAATAGAAAAACTGACTGTGGACGAAGTAGCAGGTCGTTACAAGAAAAATAGGTACCAGGGGCCCAAGACTCTACATATCCCAGGTTATCGAATTGCAACTTTAACATCAACTTAGTTGAGTTGGCATCAGCAATGAGAAATATCAAAGAAGCACGATTCCCAAAGCCAATCAAATCTGATCCCAACCAGAGGGATCCCAACTTGTGGTATGAATATCATGGGACTCATGATCATAGAACTGGGGATTGTCGGCATCTACGGGAAGAGGTAGCGACATTATTGAAGAATGGCCATCTTAGGGAATTTTTAAGCGAACGATCCAGGAAAAACTACGGCAGAAGCCGGGATAATACAGAACCTTTGAAGGTGGTAGAGGATTCCCCTCGGTTGACTATCAACATGATTTTTTGGGAAAACAAAATCAACAGTGTGACCTACTCGGCGGCCAAGAAAATATCGGTGACTCACAATAAGAGACACCGGGAAGTCGTGGAAGATGATATCACCTTCACGGAGGAAGACACTGATGGACTTCTTCTACCACATAATGACGCTCTGGTAATCTCTCTTAATGTTTTAGATTTCAAAATCAAGCATGTTTTGGTTGACCCAGGAAGCTCAGTCAAGATGATCCAATGAAGAGTGATGGAACGAGCACAACTGTCAGGAAGCATCATTCCATCAACAAAACTCTTAGCTAGGTTTAACCTAAAAAGTGTGATAACCCGAGGAGAGATCCTACTACCCATGAACGCCGGGGTAATTAAGACCACCTTATTCGAAGTGGTAGATGGAGACATGGGCTACAATGTAATCCTCGGGAGGCAATGGATACACGAGATGAAGAGGCATGTCAGGAACAAGTTTGTTAAAGAAGAGGTAACCCGATTACTCAATATCGGTTCCATACAAGAGGTACAATATCTAGAATGGTTTGCCAATATGGTTGTAGTTATAAAGAAAAATAACAAGTTTAGTATGTGCGTAGATTATAAGGATTTAAATAAGACGTGCCCTAAGAACTTATTTCCATTGTCAAACATTGATCAAATGATTGATGCTACTGCCAGACACGAGTTGATGCATATCCTTGATGCATACTTCGGGTTTAATCAAATCAAGATGAACTAGGAGGATCAGGAAAAAACTTCTTTCATAACGAACTTTGAAACATTTTGCTATAATGTGATGTCATTTGGGCTTAAGAACTCCGGAGCCACTTATTAGAGGCTCATCAACAAAATGTTTGAAATTCATATAGGCAAGATAATGGAGGTATACATTGATGACATGTTAGTAAAGTCTTTGAATGCAGGCGATCATTTGAAGCACCTCCAAGAAACCTTCGATATCTTGAGGAAGCATAACATGAAACTCAACCCGGAAAAATATGCGTTCAGGGTTGGCTCCGGAAAATTCTTGGGGTTCCTGGTCTCGCAAAGAGGGATCGAGGTAAATCCTGACAAAAATCAAAGCCATTGAAGACATCCCGAACCAGCTGACAAACGTAAAGGAAGTGCAGAGATACACTGGAATATTAGAAGCCTTAAGCAGGTTTATCTCAAGATCCTCCGAAAAGTGTCATCAATTATTCTCACTCCTAAAAAAGAAGAACAATTTCGGGTGGACCCAAAAATGCCAACATGCATTGAAAGACCTAAAAGTTACTTGTCTAGTCCCCTGTTACTGTCGAAACCTGGGGTAGGAGAGCAGTTGTTAATATACCTAGCAGTCTCGGAAGTGGAGGTAAGTGTTGTTTTAGTCCGAGATGAAGAAGGTACGCAATTTCCCGTTTATTACGTTAGCAGAATATTATCAAGAGCGGAGACTCGATATCCACACCTTGAAAAGTTGGACTTATCTCTCGTAGTCTATTGAAAACTTAGGCCTTATTTTCAGTGTCACCCGATAGCCATTGTGACAACCTTTCCCTTAAGGAATATCCTTCATAAGCTTGAGTTATCAGGCCGTTTGGCAAAATGGACAGTCAAAATTAGTGAGTTCGACATTAAGTACAAACCCATGACTGTGATCAAGTCACAAGTTTTGGCCAACTTTGTGACCGATTTCAGTCCCGGGTTAATGCCCTCGGCTGCTAAAGAAGCAGTGCTGGTTTTGGAAACGACATTGGGGTCTGGACCTTGTTTACAGATAGAGCTTCTAACGTAAAGGGGTCTAGTCTCGGGGTAGTTCTAGTCACGACCTCGGGAGAAACCCTAAAGCAGGCTTTGGATGTAGGACTTGAATTGGCACGGGGGCTCGACTCTGAGGTCACCAAGATAAAATCAGATTCCCAGCTGGTAGTAAAGCAAGTATACAAGAAGTATGTGAACAAGGTGCAAGCATTGGTAGCACGATTCAGGAATGGTCGATCATAAACATTCCAAGGGAAGAAAATATGGAAGAAGTAACATTGGCCAATTTAGGTTCGACAATGGAGATGAAAAGATTTGATTCCAGAACTGTCATTCAACTTCTGCATTCAGTATTGGATGTGGACGGTTACTCTGAAGTCAACTCAACCAATCAAATCTAGGACTAGAGGAGTGAGTTTGTTGAATATCTTCGGCATGGAAAATTACCCGAAGGCGTCCCGGGCACTACAGACCAAAGTGGCTCATTACTACCTCGTGGGACCTCGGAGGTAGATTACGTGATGAGAGAAGTTCACGAAGGAATTTGTGGGAACCATTCCGGTGCAGATTCGTTAGTTCTAAAGCTGGTTAGGTGTCACGACCCAAAACTCAACATGTTGTGATGGCGCCTATCACAGAACTAGGAAAGCCGATAATCGCAATAAAACTAGGAAATTTTATATTAAAATGAGATGAAGCAAGTTTAACAATAATAACTCTCATACATAGTTGATATAAACAACTGCAACTCGAGCACAAACTTTTGCAAAATTTGGGTGTAACTAAGTACATGAGCATCTATACAATAACATAGTCAGAAATATCGTCTATGAAGATAGAACAATATTAATAAAGCTAAGAGATAGAGGAGGAGAGTCAAGGTCTACTGACGCCAAACCAGCTACCTCGAAAATCTCCGAACTAGTAAAAACTCTAAAAGAATCAGCAACCATCGTACCTGAAAATACCTGGATCTGCATACGAAGTGCAGAGTGTAGTGTGAGTACAACTAACTCAATAAGTAACAAGACTAACCTTTGGCTGAAAGCAGTGGCGAGCTCAACCAGTACAGTGCAAATACAAAGTTTAACAGTACATAAATGATAGGAAATAGGACAACAATATCTCAAAGAAAACTCATAATCTGTTCGTACAATAAATACATGAAATATAGACATGCTTCCACATTTAACAGTTAAGCTCAACACAGATAAAATATGCCAAGTATGACTGATATGATGATTGACATATCTATATCTATATGCCAATATGCATACCGTATGTGATGCGACACAAGGAAAACCTCACGTACTCACACTCTCAGAGTACTCGAGCTTACCGTCTTAATTCTCGCTCATCACACTCAGTCACTCAGAAATATATGATGCATGCGCTCACTGCTGGTATGTCAAACTCCAGAGGGGCAGATCTTCCTTAAGTGCTAATAATAAGCTAATCTGGTCTGCTGTGACGTGCAACCCGATCCCGAAATAATAAAGCTTAAAAGGCCTACTGCGGCGTGCAGCCCGATCCACAAATCTTACTCACAACACGGCTCTCAGGCCCCAACTTAGTCATCAATCACTCTAGTATCTCGGGCTCACAAATCTCATGCCAACTAGCCCAACAATGATATATAACACAAAAATAATAGTGACAGAGACTGAGATATGATATGCAAATGATGGATGTGACTGAATACAAAATTGCCCTCTAAGCAAATAATTCAACAGTATAAATGACCACAGTGGGTCTCAACAGGATAAGCACATAGCCTAACATGATTTCTAACATGAATCAATAGCTCAATTACTCTCACATATAGAGATCACATGAATGGCTACAAGGTCTGATGACTACACAGTACCACAAAATCAATCGGATCACAATTTGTATAGTGCACGCCCGTCACCTAACATGTGCGTCACCTCAATGTCAACCACATAACACGTAATCCAGGGATTCATACCCTCAAAACCAAGTTTAGAAGTGTTACTTACTTCAAACCGTGCAAATCTCTACTTTAGTAAGCCCTTGCCTCGCGAATCGGCCTCTAAATGTCTCGAATCTAGCCAAAAATAATTCGATACAATCAACTCAAGCTATAGGAAAAAATTGCATATGAAAATGCTAAGTTCTTAATCAAAAATTAAAAAGTCAACTTCAGACCCACGTCTCAGAATTCCAATACAAGTTACAAAATTCGAACATCCATTCAACTACAAGTCCAACCATACCAAATTTATAAATTCTGACACCAAATCGTCACTCAGATCTAAGGCTGTGGCCCACGGCGAGCCTGGGCCTAATGGGCCTGGCGGTCCTGTGGGTAGGGACCGGCCCGCTACGGGCCTAAGCCCACATGGGCCCGGGCTAAATGGGCCGGGCCCGCGGGCCTATATATATATATANTTCCTTATAATCTCTAATTGTTTATTTTGTATAGATTCTATTTTTTCTAATAAATTTAATATTTTATCGTTTTCCTTTTTAAGATTTTCTCCTAAATTTATTATTAAATCTGTTATTGAATTTAGATGAGGGTCTTCACTATGTAAATTATGTTCTCCTTTAGCTACGTTACACCTTATTTGTATTCCTTCTTTAAAAGATTTTCTATATTTTTTCTCAAATGGTATTTCTAAATCTAGATATTCTATTTTCTTTGTAAGATCTATTTCTAATAATTAAAACTATAACTAGCTCTAATCATACACTCACCACCTTTTCTAATAGCCTTATAATATTTTCTAACCTCTTCAAGGGTTTCTAATTCCCAATCTAATTCTTCTATCGTATTTTGTATTTGAATATATAAATCGTAGTTTATAGAAAATTTTAATATTTGTTCTAAATCTTTTTTAACTTTCTCGAAACTATTTCTTCTTTCTTTTACACTATGTATATCAACGTTATTTTTACTTATAATTCTATTAGCTCTTCTTATATGTTCAAAAGCTGAATGTTTTTTCATATAATTGCTCTTATTAATCTTGATAAATATTCTATATGTTCTATTGCGTTATTTATATCTAAATCTAATTGATCTATTTGTTTAGTTGTAAAATATTTAAATTCTATTATCTCTGATTTATCTAAATCTTTCTTAAAATTTGAATCTATATCTTGTAAAAATTTTTCTGTTTTAATCTTAAATTGTTGTAATCTATTTAAATATTTATTATGTGCTTTTATTAATCTTAAGACTTCCGGTGACTGTGGATAAAAACTTGAAAAGTAATGTTTCATATAAATATTAATCTAATGAAGGGATATTCTCAATCTGTCTTATTATTCTTCTTATATTAGCTTTATATCTAAGAACGTGAGAATTACTAACTTGTAGATGATATGCTATATCGTTCCTATATGTAGTAACTGGTTCTAAGTTATAACTAAGGCAATATTTGTATTTCTTTTCGAATTTAACTAATTTATTTATTAAACTATTTCTAAGCTTAGTCCATTCCTGACAAGCTCTCCTATATTGTTTCAATAATATTCTTGACTCTCTTAGAAAGTATATTTGTCTCATATAAATGTCTGTCTGTCCTAGAAACTTATCACGCTCTGATACCAGGATAAAGGGCTATTTCGATAAAAAGAGGGGGATAAAGGGCTATTTCGATAAAAAGAGGGGGATGGTAGTGTTTTTTCTTATATGATGTAAAATCCTACTCAATACTTCCTTACCTTAGTATGAACCATATATGACCTAATACCAGGATAAAGGGCTATTTCGATAAAAAGAGGGAGATGGTAGTGTTTTTTCTTATATGATGTAAAATCCTACTCAGTACTTCCTTACCTTAGTATGAACCATATATGACCTAATTTTCTCTCTCAGAAAAAGACCTTTTTTTTATATTAGTGTTGCTTTATATAAGTGTTGTATATATATATATATATGTATATATATATAAATATATATAGTTTATTGTTTATATATATATATATATATATATAATACACATAAAGTACATATATATATTGCTTTTTTTTTTATCCTGTTCATCTCTTCCTCTTAACCTATGATCCTAACAGCATACATCTCTAGCCACACCCCCTATTTTTCAACGAAAAATGGATGATATTTTTAATAAATATAAAAATTTTACTTTAGTATATATAGATGATATTCTAGTCTTTAGTAA
>MCJB01032237.1:28442-65970 GCA_002018475.1 Nicotiana obtusifolia | reverse complement strand
ACCATGTCATGCCTGACATGCATATGCATATACATATATTTATATCCTTTTTAAAATCATCATATACATCTATACGCCTCTGTGGGCCATCATCATCTCATACATATGCCTCTGTGGGCCTCCTCATCATCATACCCAACTTATCAGTGGTTGCACAATAGGTGCCATACCCGGCCGACTATAGCGCGGCTCGGTAGAGTAAAATAGATAATGCATGCTGGACTTATAAGAGTCATACTACCATGGTGAAATAATAACATATCAATCCTCCCATAAGAGGGGAAACAATATACGTACTGCTACCTTCTAAGAGTAGAGTATCTTTGGGGTTCGTTAATTGCATTGTAAACAGTCAGAGTCGTGCAAAAGAAGGAAATGGATAGTCTCACATACCTTGCAATACTTTGCAATCTCAAGCTATGAAACTTCCACGACTTCTTAGTCTACAATAAGAGAAAGGACACTAGCGTTATCGTTCAGGCGTCGCAACTATTATGTATCGACTGTAACCTATTTTGCAATAAAACGGACAGCACCTCCCCTATATATATGACTTCACACAGGTCAAAACAGCCACCAAACAGCCAAACAACATCAATAAGAATCATATTGAACCTCCCAAAACAGTCCACGCACAAGCCAATCGCTTCATACATACGATGGCCACTATAGTCGTGTCAAACGACCCAGAAATGTTACAAGCAACTATCAGGCCACAACCCTAAGCATATATGGTGTTTCTCCACACCCTTTATCCTCCAAAACTCCACAAATAAGTAGTGAAACACGCAGCTTTACAGCAACACAAAACAGTCCATAAAACAGTCCGCTACAAGTGAATAACTCGAACTCACGGCTTCCGATCACCGTCCCGTGAGTTCTTACACACATAGAACGAATTACCAAGACTTAACAGTAGAAAACATGTATTAAATAGAGCAGTAAACTCACCTTTCTTTTTAGATAACTCAGCCCTTGCTTTGATTCCTCGAACTCTAGGGTTTACCTTCAACTAGAACTTGAAAGAGGAAAAAATCGATTAGGGTTTGTGTGGTGTTATTTTGGGGAGGGGTTGCAGGGGTTCTTTTAGGTTTTGAAGCTGTGAAATGATAATGAATTATCAGGCTTTAGAAGCTTTTAAAAGCCCTCTCTTAACCGACTTGGGGCTTTTAACTTTTAGCCCTTACTTTTGGCAAGTAGGTGATGCACCTACTTGTCACCTACCAGCCTGCGCAGTTCTACGGAAATGCAATTATCTCAATACTCCGAGATCGTATTGACAAACGGTTTGAAGAATTTGAAGCTAGACTCATAGACCTTTAATTTGGTAGGTATATCACCCCGTAACTCCTTGTAAATTGGGAGAAAATCGCAGAAACATTTGACCTAACGTTTAAGTAAAATTGTGAACCTAAGTTGCGACAACTTTTGTCGACTTTTGTTTCATAACTCGTTTGACTTCAAGACTTATGAAACGGATATAATATCATTCAAATACCTTAAAACATGACATTTTGGTAATGTTAAACACCTCTCGATTTTCCCAAAAACGCGAGTTACAACTTCCTTAACTCGTTTATCCTCTAATACTTGTTAACCGCCCTTATATACCTTTGCATCGTTTAGGACCAATAGGACTAAAATCTTATTGTCTCAAAGGTAATTCCCTTCTCGAACCAAGGTAGACTATCTTACGGTGTAATCTAACACGTACAAATATGGGTTATAACAAATATATACACAAAAGTTCATAATTTAACTATTAGAGTAATTATTCAACCCAAATTGGAAGATTCCTAAAATTCACCCATGAGCCTACTTGCACGAATTCCAAAAAATTTCAAAGATAAATGTTACCCATAACCTCACGAACTCAAATATATAATTTTCACCCAATTCCATAATCATTAACGTGGTTAAATCCCATTTTTATCAAAATCTAGATTTTTCAAATAAACCCATATTTTTCACTATTTTACATGTTAAAATCTACCCATAATCTATGTATTTACCTTACATTGGGTAGGATTTACTTACCTTCAATAGCTAGATGGAAATCTCTCTCTAAGAAGCTCCAAAAATCGCCCAAGAAGTGAAATAAATGAACCAAAATAGCCTAAGTCCCGTATTAAATGGACATCACTGCCTCCCAGCGACTTCCACTTTTGCGGAGAATTGGCCGCTTCTGCGGCACTGTACCTTCAGAAAATCCATCGCAGGTGCGGTCCTATAGCAGGCCGCCTGACTGCGCTTCTGCAAAAGCGGAGCGCACCTGCAATCCAGGCCTGGCCAGCCCCTTCTCGCACCTGCAGTCTTTTCATCGCAGAAGCCAGGCCGCTTCTACAGAAGTTCCTTTGCGGCCAAGAGCTCGCACCTGCGGGCACACCAGAATTGGTGCACCAGCAGCTCTTCTCCAAAGAGCAAACAAGCTCTGTCGCCCCTCTGAATCCTATACGGTGGCCCCGAGGCCTCGACCAAACATACAAACAAGTCGTAAACATAAAACGGACTCGCTCGCACCCTTGAAACAGGTGAAATAACATCAAAACTAAGAATCACAACCCAAAACCAAATAGAATCAACTCATGAACTTCAAGTTCTTCCAACTTACTCCGAACGTGCCGAATCATACTTAAACAACTCGGAATGACACCAAATTTTGCGTGCAAGTCTTAAATCACCATACAGAGGTAGTCCTAGGCTCAGAGTTCAAACGGACCTCGATAACACCAAAACCTACTTCTAACCAAATTTAAAGAACTTTAAAACCTTCAATGAGCCAACTTCTAACTTTAGGCGTCGAAACGCTCCCTGGTTATCAAAAACCCAATCCTAATACACCCCCCAAGTCCAAAATCATCATACGAACCTATTGGAACCGTCAAATCCCGGTTCCGAGGTCGTTTATTAGAAATATTGACCCAAGTCAAACTTAACCTTTTAAAGCCAAAATTAAAGAACGAAGTGTTCCGATTACAACCCGGACCCTTCCAAACCCGAGCTAACCATCACTGCAAGTCATAGAATAGTAAAAGCATATATGGGGAGGTATTTTTAGGGGAACTAGATTCTAGAAGGCAAATCGATTGATCAGGTCATCACATATAAACTTGTTGGTATATATATATATATATGTATATATATATATATATATATATAATTTGAGCTTGTATCCATATCCAGATTTTCCCATAGTCAGTAGGGAAGTAAGGATGTGATTCTTGTTATTAACATACTGTTATATGGTACTGCCAGATTTAGTTTGAAACTCACGGATCTGTCTATTTATGGTTAAGTTTGAGATTTGTTCTTATTCTTATCTTGGTATGGTGCAAGGATGATAGTTCTGTAGATCTACTAATTCTTTTTCATAAAATGATTAAACATATAATTGTAGTACTAAGAAACTTTGAAGATGGCATTGGGATCCTTTCGAATCTGCACTGCAAGCGTGGTTCCTAGGGATTATGGCGAGGTGATGCATGTAAATGTACCTGGTAGGCTTGCAGATGGTTGTAAAACCTTTGGGTCATCCAGAAGTAATTCGTTGTAGAACAATCATAAAGATTAACGCTTTTGAGTAAAAGAATTAATATACTTATAGATCTACCCTCTAAATCTAATACTAAGCACAATGGTAAGATAAAATCTTAACAGACCTCTTACAAGATCATATAATCTATAGATCTATGAAGTTTAACGCCAGATCTAACTCTTCCACATACAGTAGAGTTAAGAACATGAATAACTTCTTTATGAAACCACTTGGTCTCTCGAGCCAAGGATAGGAAGCAATTTTAAATTATTGATATGTCGTATTTTCACTCACTCTCTTCTAGATCTATAAGTTCTTCTTCCTCTTCATCTTCTTTCAATTTTAAGCTCAAAGAAGAGATTAGTTTCTCTGATTTGCAACAATCAATTGACTACTGGAAAATCCCCAAACATCCCCAGTCAACAATTTACAAGTCTTAGAAATGGAGCTTGACAAGTGATTATCATATGTCTATCATTGAGCAGACTATTCCTCTGGAATTAGATCATGAGGAAATCAAACTTCTCAATATCAAATCTATTGAAAAATATAGAAAATAGTATAATTATATCCATTTTGGTTTAGTACAAATAGCTGCTAAGCCTTTATCCGAAGAAGGATTGGACACATCACTCCTACTCTGTCTTAGAGATTCTAGATTTCTAGAATTTAATGATTCCTTGCTAGGAATGTAGAAATTAGTCTTTGCAATGGTTCAATTTATTTCTACTATTTCCCTAACTTCACAGTCTCCCTTAAAAATAGAAATATTTTAGATGCCTTGACCCTAAACGTTAAGACATCTAATTATAAGACTAAAGCTGGTTCTTTTCCAGTAGCAATTATTTACAGGATTCAGTATAAGGCTATGAGTTCTGCTTTTAATACTGGAGCTATGAGAACTACTCACAAGGGTGAAATTGTTCTCTTCCAAACAGATCTGCAAAGATCTCATCTGTCTATTCCTAAGCCAATCTCTTGGAATCAGGTCTCTTTCTGAAAACTAGCTTCTGCAGGATGCCACTCCTACTCAAAAGCTACAAAACACAACAGTTTTCCCGATCCAACAATTCCCTTCCGGATCTGTGCTAGTTTCCTTCCTGAGGTCCCTTGGCCAAAGAGTCAGTTCCTCTGCCTCTTTGCAGTCTGAAATCCCATCAATTCATCCTGCTAGACATTCAATATCTTCATACCCCACC
Organism: Nicotiana obtusifolia; assembly: GCA_002018475.1. Lineage (NCBI taxonomy): Eukaryota > Viridiplantae > Streptophyta > Magnoliopsida > Solanales > Solanaceae > Nicotiana > Nicotiana obtusifolia. The sequence goes on along the minus strand of MCJB01032237.1, from coordinate 61,236 downwards.
AGAATCGAGATAGTAGATTTCAAATCTAGGGTTCCACAAGCTAGGTATAAGGTAGAAAAACCAGAAACGGTTCCCTTTGCCGACACTACCTACAACCGACCAGATTCTACTGCTTACACGTCACTAGGTGCCGAATTAGGAGATGACAACATAGTTGGTGCTTTAGAGATAGAATTTGAAATTGACAAGAAAAGTCTCCAAAAACAATTCTCCTGAAAATCTTTTTAAAAGAACTTGGTTTTTAAATAATAAAGGTGAAGAAAGGAAGAAAATCAAATCAATTTTTTTATGACAGCCTAAATGTTATTAAACAACAAATCAATTTCTTTGAATGGTTTGAAATTTATGCTGACTATAATCAAATAGATTTCCTATTTTCAAATTCAATTAATGTTTCAAAAATATGGAAAACCAATACTGGCGAAGAAATAATTTCCGAACTTCCTCTGTCACAAGGGTTTTCAACAAAATTTGCTAGCAGCTCTGTTACAGCCTCACCTTTCAAAAAGAGAGCTGACACTGAGCCGATTACTGGCAAAGATATTTAAAATATCTTTGAACAAAACAATTACATTAACAAATATTTACAAACTCTTGGAGAATACTCACTCTCCGATTTATCTTCAAATTCTCTGAAGAAACCAACAGTAGGACCATCTACCCTTACAACTCCTTTATTTAAACCATTCGAGAACTTCAACAGAGAATAGCGGAAATAGATAAATCCTTAACAGTCCAGGACACTCTAGTCCGACAGACTGAAGAGACATCTTCTTCTAGAATCATAGGAGCTTTAGGAGAAACCGACTCAAATAACGAATCTGAACAATTTTCACAAATTTCTCTAGAAGACAAGCCTCCTCTAGAATTAGCACCAATTAAGTCAGAATTTTCCAACTGGCGAAAGCGTCAAAAACTCTATTACCCTAGAACTAAACATCCAGACATGGTCTTAGAAGAAAGACCTAATACCATGCAGAATAATTATAATGCTCATAATATTTATGAGTGGAATATAGATGGATGTTCCGAATACAATATTCTTGCCAAATTACAGCAGATGACCATGGTGGCCACTGCTTACAAAACCTCCGACAATTATCCCGACCAGATTATTACTCATGTCTTAGTCGCTGGTTTTACAAGTCAACTTAAGGGTTGATGGGATACCCATTTAAGCGACGAGGAAAAATAATAAATTTTTCAAGTCGTGAAATTAGATGAATTAGGACAACCAATCTTAAAGGATGGTGAAACTATTCCTGATTCAATTAGTACTTTGATATATACAATTATCAAAATATTTGTAGGTTGTCCAGGAATTTTTAGAGAAAAATCCTCTGAAATACTTAACAACCTTAAAATAAAACTCTTTCAGATTTTAGGTGGTATTAGGATTCCTTCCTCACCAGAATCTACGAAAGACCAGATGGGAATCTCCCTTATTGGAAAGATAAATTCCTAGATGGCTTGCCTAAGTCCCTTAGAGATTTAGTCAAAGAAGAATTTCATAATCAATATTCCGGTGATATTGTTCCTTACAATCAAATCACCTATGGCTAGATAGTTAGCCAGATTCAACAAGTTGCTCTTAAGATCTGTAAGCAAGATAAAATGCTTAGGCAACTTGCCAAGAATAGGACGCAAAGACGTAAAGACCTAGGAAGTTTCTGCGAGCAATTTGGTCTTCCTTCGTGCGGTAGTAAACCTCATAAGAAGAAGAATTCTAAAACTGATTCGTCCAATATTAGAAAATACAATTTCAATAGGAAAAAGAAACTTTCCTATACAAAAAATAAGTCTTCTAAATCTTTTATTAAAGATGGAGAGACTTCTACTTCCACTAGCAAATGTTTCAAGTGTGGAAAGCCAGGCCACATTGCCAAGTTTTGTAGAGTCTCTCAGAAGATCAAGAGCCTATAACCTGACGAACCTACTCTAAACAAAATAGAGAAATTACTTGTTGAATTAAGTAAATCTTCGTATATTACAGATAATGAAATGTTTGATGATGAGAAATTTAACAACATACTAGAAGATGATTCAGATTCATCCTCTACATCATTAGAAGAGTCTGACCAGGATGACCTCCCTCAGATCAGTGTTCTCACAAAAGAACAAGATTTTCTTCTTGAAGTGATTGGTGATCTTCAAGATCCTGAGCTTAAAAAGTATTATTTAGGAAAACTTAAGACAGTCCTTAATAATCCTTCAACATCTTCATCTTCAACTCTTCAAAATCATCCCCAAGTAGCAAATACCTACAACATTACTAATATTCTTAAGAGGTTTCCGTCTGGTAGTCCTAAGGTATCAAAAGTGACCATTTCAGACCTTCAATCTGAGATAGCACACCTAAAGGAAGAAATTAGGAAAATAAAAGCGAGACAAGAACTAGATAGACTTGTCCTCCAACAATTATCTAATGAGCCTCAAAAGCTTAAAGAGGTTGTGCAGGCCGTTGCAACCTCTGACCAAGACGATGATGAAACAGAATCCTTCTTAGGACATCTTTCCTCTATTAGGATTCAAAAGTACCACATTAGGGTAACTCTCATCGTCAACAAGTCCTTTGTTTGGACTGTCATAGCTTTATTCGACACTGGTGCAGATAGAAACTATATCCAAGAAGGTGTCATTCCAACTAAATTTTTCGTAAAAACCAAAGAACGCCTAAGGGCTGCCAATGGTGAAAAACTTAAAATCACTTACAAACTTCCTTCTGTAAAGGTCACAACCTCTCTAGAAGAACCAAACTGGTATATCTAGACTCCATTTTTATTAGCAGACCTTTGCAATGCAGTGATCCTAGGTATTCTTTCATTCAACTTTGCAAATCATACCTAATTACGGATAAAGGCATTCATGTGGATTACCCCACAAGCAACGTCCTACTTCTTTTCCATAAGCCTCCAACTTATGAAATCATACATTCTTTACAAAATAAGGAAAAGCAAATTATGTTTTTAAAGGAAGAAGTAGCTTTTCAAAGAATACAGAAACAACTAACTGACTTTGCATTCTCTTCTAAGATTAAAAATTTAGAAGCTAGAATTCAACAAGAGCTTTGTTCCAATCTGCCTATGGCATTTTGGAAACGAAAAAGGCACATTGTTGGGCTTCCTTACGAGCCTGACTTTGATGAGAAAAATATTCCAACTAAAGCTCGACCTATTCAAATAAACCAGGAGCTTACAATGCATTGTCAAAAAGAGATCAATGATCTCTTAGACAAGAAGATAATTTCCCCTTCTAAATCTCCCTGGAGTTGTGTAGCATTTTATGTCAACAAAAACTCCGAATTCGAGCGCGGAGTTCCTCGCTTGGTTATCAACTACAAGTCTTCTTAACGCAGCACTTAGATGGATTAGGTATCCTATTCCTACCAAGAAGGATTTATTACAAAGAGTTCATGCTGCCACAATTTTCTCTAAATTTGATTTAAAATCTGAATTTTGGCAAATACAAATTGACCCAAAAGACAGATACAAGACTGCTTTCACAGTCCCTTTCGGACAATATAAATGGAACGCAATGCCGTTTGGATTAAAAAATGCTCCATTTGAATTTCAAAAGGTAATGAATGATATCTTTAATCCATAATCCAATTTTATTATAACTTATATAGACGATGTCTTAGTTTTCTCAACAAACATCGATCAGCATTTCAAACATTTAAGCATATTTTTAACACTATTAAAGATAATGGATTAGCACTGTCTAGGACTAAGTACAGCTTATTCCAGACAAACATCAGGTTTCTTGGTAAAAACATCCAACAAGGGACTATTACTCATATCCAGCGATCCCTCCAGTTTGCTGACAAATTCCCATATCAAATTCTGGACAAGACACGGCTTCAAAGATTTCTTGATTGTGTCAATTATATTTCTGATTTCATTCCGGGATTAAGCATTCTGCTGAAATCCCTCCATGACAGGTTGAAAAAGCCTCCGGCTCCTTGGACGGATGCCCAAACCAATGCTGTCAAGCAAATTAAGTGTAAAGTCAAGAGTCTCCCTTTCTTGAGTCTCCCCGATCCATCTGCTTTTAAAATTGTAGAAACAGATGCATCTTACATAGGATATGGTGGTATCTTAAAACAACTTAAGAATGATAACGAAAGTATTATTGCATTTACATCGAAACACGGAATAGTTCACAATAAAACTATCCGATAATTAAAAAGGAAATTTTGGCAATTGTTTTATGCATATCAAAGTTTCAATCTGATTTATTGAACCAAAAGCTTTGTTTCGCATTGACTGTAAGGCAGCTAAGTCTGTTTTGCAGAAGGATATGCAAAACATTGCTTCAAAACATATTTTCGCCAAATGGCAAGCTATTTTATCAATTTTTAATTTTGATATTGAATATATAAAGGGAAGCTAAAATTTCATACCTGATTTCCTAACCTGTGAATTCCTTCAAGGCAGATAACATGCCTAAAAATTTAGCCTTACCAGCCTCAGAGGAGAAGCAACAACAACAGCCTGTCAAACAACAGCCGGAAGAGAAGTCAATTTTAGCAGTTGTTCAACAATAACGGACAACATCAGTAGTTGCCAAAAAGCAGCAAACAACAGAAGCTGGACCAAACCAGCCAAAATGTAGATCGCCTGCAGACTATGCCATGAAAGGCATTCCAATGGTGGTCACATCACAGTCGATTCCGGCCAAACCAATTTCAATTGTCCAACCTCAAAGATAGGCAGATATCGCCGAAGAAGAACCCACTTCTGAAGATGATATTCAATTTGCATAGCCACAAGCTTTGTAGTGGACGGCAGAAGATTTTAAGAAATGGATACAACTCATGGGCCTTACTTCAAAAGCACCCATGACTCCTCTCAACCAAGAGGAAGTGGCAAAATCAATGGCGCAACTCCTTGAACAGCTGCCATATCTTCTGCCATATCTTCTTCAGCTTCAACTTCAGCTGTGGTTGCAAAAAGCACCACGCCTTCAACTTCAACCATAGCTGCAACAAGCACCACGAAGAAAAAAGTGGTGGTGAAAAACCCCCACTAAAAGACAAGTGGTGGCCAAAAGCCCCACTACACAGAGCATGGTGCCTTCTGCACCTAAACAGACACTTTCTTCACCTGTACCTCAGCCAATTTCTTCAGCAGGCCCTTATTCGGAGGAACCTCAATACATTAAGAGCGAGATGACTTACTCAGTCATCCAAATCGAGCCACATCTTTGGGATTCTAATCCTCTAACAGTAGCCAAAAAGTTGCTCGACCCAACATCCAATTTTCTTCAGAAAACTCCTGTTCATAACCAGAAGTTCTATGAATTTATCCTTACAGACACTCATTATTGTCTGTTTAAACCTTTTTTGGACAAAACCCAAACCTATATCACCCATATCACGGTGTGGATAAACAAAATCATCTCGCCAAAGGAATGGGGTGATCACCCTATGAAAGTCAGAAAACTATCCCAGCCATTTTCTCCCCAATTTTTCAGTTACTATGATTATAGGGACACGTAATTTAATGCGCTGACCTTTCAAAACCATACTAACAAACATTCATATTTCCTCCTTTGGGGCAAACACTTGCCAGTAGATTTTCCCCAATACTTTGCACCAATAGTGGCCTGTTTACGGCCACTTAGCAGACATATTTTCTCCACCAGTGAAAGAAGAATTTGAATATTTTTGTTCCAGATTTCACGGAGACCAGCACATTTTCCATTTGCTTTAATTTTCCTTCAGATTCCACATTCCATGGATATACACACAGAAGTTTGTTTTTCACAAACGGGAAGGATTCAGAGGTATGCCTTGGTTAGCCCTTCAAGGCTACTGTAAGTGGTACAAGGCATGGAAGGATGCCACAGGAACCTACTTACCAGCTGTCGGAAAATGATTTTCCAGCAACCCCAAATTTTTATCACCAACAGATGTAGCAAACACTTCATTCCTGCAGCAGAGAAGGCTAGTTCAAGCCAAATTAGCAGGCTCTACCAGCAAAGAAGACTACATCTAGGAGATGGAAAGTCTTGTACAATAGCTTAAGGGAAAGGTTTCAGATCATTCATGTGATGCTAATTTTTGTGTGGTTTTACCTTCCTCTGTTTGCTTTTCAACTTAGCCTAGCTAGAATGGGTGTCTGTGTATGTATGTGTGTGTGTGTGTGTGTGTGTATAATATGTAACAAAAAAAGGAAATAAATTAATTAATTAAATTTCGAATGCTTCATGAAATGCTTCTTTCGAAGTTAAACTTCCGTTTGTCCATATTTCGAGAAAAAGTATCTCTTGTTTTTCATTCCCATTCAACATAAGAATGAATACTATGCTTCGCGTGTCGAATAGGCATGAATATAGCATCTATAGGATAACTTCCATCTTGAAAGTTATGTGGCGTTTGTATAAGATATCCACGATTTCTCTTTATTTGTAATCCAATACAAAAAATTACCTATCCGAAAGAGAATCCAGTACTTCTTGGCCGTGAATATCTGAACTGGTTGTTTGCTGTTCAAGCATTCTTGTTTAGGCAGTTCATACTATCCATACATAGTGTTTTATCTAAGATTTCAATTATTTCGTGTTTCAGTAGTAACATATTCTTCCATGGAGCTAAGGTCCAAAATATGGAAGAAACAAGCATTTTCACGACTCTACCTCCCAGTCAATTCTGTTTCACTTAATCCCTCTTTTATGGCCACATATCTTTCCGGCTAAGGAATGAGAAATATTTCTCTTGTTACATGAATTTCAATTTTTATTTCATCAGGGAATCATGTAACGAAGGGGATTCTTATTTGTACAAATGGTACTTCGACCTTGGAACGAGCATGAAGAGATTAACGATACTTCTTTATCTTTTGAGTGATTCTGCTGGATCAGTCGTTCAAGATTTTTGGTCTTTATCCAAACCGAGAATCTGCTAAATTGGACCAAACCGGTTTACTAATGGGATGCCCTAATACGGTATAAAATTTTGCTTTAGCTAATGATCCAATCAAAGGAATAATTGAAACAAGGGTATCGAACTTCTTAATTGCATTATTGATTAGAAATGAATTTTCTAACATTTGACTACGTACCATTGAAGGATTTAGTCGCACACTTGAAGGATAGCCCATAAAGTCACGAGAATGATTGGATAATTAGTTTATATGGATCCTTCCTGTGTGAAAGCACAGAGAAAAATGACATTGCCCAAAATTGACAAGGTAAAATTTCCATTCATTAATCAAAATAAATGTCTCTTTTGAATCCAGAATAGATTTTCCTTGATACCTAACATAATGCGTGAAAGGATCCTTGAATAACCATAAGGTAACCTGAAAATTCTTAGTAAAAACTTCTACAAGACGTTCTAGTTTTTCATAGGAAAATATTCATTCAAGAAGAGATCCAAAAGATGTTGATCGTAAATGAGAAGATTGGTTCCGTAGAAAGACAAAAGCATAGTCGCATTCATATACATAAAACTTATATAAGAAGAAGAAGAATCTTTGGTTTTTTTTTTGAAAAGGAGTAACCGGGCTTCTTTGAAGTAATAAGACCACTATTCAAATTCCAATATTCATGGAGAAAGAATCGTAATAAATATAAAGAAGAAGCATCTTTTACCCAATAGCAAAGAGTTTGAACTTAGATTTCTAGATGAACGGAGTAGGGTATTAGTATATCTAATACGTAATTTAGATGTGAAAAATTATCCTCTGAAAAAGGAAATGTTGAATGAATTGATCATAAATTATGAGACTTAAAAATCTTTTTGCCTTCAAAAGAAGATAAAGAAGATATTAGTCGTAGAGAAAAGGGAATTTTCACAATAAACGCAAATCCCTCTGATATCATTTGAGAATACAAACTCTTGTTGCACCCCAAAAATGAATTTTAGTTAGAATCATTAGTAGAAATAAGAAAATGATTTTGTTGATACATTCGAGTAATTAAACGTTTCACAATTAGAAAACTAAATTTATTGTCATTACCTGAATTTTCCAACAAAACCGACCTATTTCTATGAGCAAGTGCATAAATATACTCCTAAAAGATAAGTGGATATAAGAAGTTGTGTTGTTGCGATCTATCTAGCTGTAAATATCTTTGGATTTCTTCCATTTGAAATTCGATTTGAACCAAAGATGGAAGATTTTGAGGGTTATCAAATGATACATATTGCAATACCGTCAAAACAAAGTATTATAGTAAGAATAGATACCTTGGATACAGGTAAACTTCTCAACGGATTCTCTATCATTTTCTTTTTTTCGTTTCGTTTAATTGGTCTGTGTTATAGTGTTAGAGGATAATAAGATGGTTAGAAATCCTTTATCTTTTCAACCTAATCGCTCTTTTGACTTGGGAAAATACTTTCTTTATCAATATATTGTTTCTTCTACACACACATCTCCATAATAGAAAATGGTAATAGTTAGGATTCATTAAAAAAATCGAGAATCCATTCATGGGACAAGAAACCCTTCTCGCATCAGGCACTAATAAACTTTTAACGTCTAATTAGATCGAGAATCATTCAAATTAAGAACAAAAGCTCGTTGCTTTTTTTCCCCTATAATTTAATTGAAGCAGCAGCTCTATCCATTTATTTATTCGACCCAACTTTATTTTGTTCCGTTTTAAGAATTCTAACATAGTTTTGTACCCATCTAGGAACAATAAAATATTCTCAGAGTTTTCCGTTGATATGACATGCGACACTAATGTATTAATAAATATTTAATGAGAAAGGAAAATGAGAGAAGTTGATTTGAAGGGCTGTGTTCCTTCATATTACTCCCTCCATCCACTGTTACTTGTTTATTTTGGACTTTTCACCTCCTTAAGAAATAATAATTGTAGTATGTATTTTATCATATAACCCCTAATAATGATAGCATTTCAAAAAAAATTGGGAAATAATTTTAAAACTGAGTAATTAATGATAAGGGTAAAAAAAAAAAGAATTTTTTTTTTTTAATTTAGTATAGTAGACAAGTAAAAGTGAAAATGTATTTTTAGTATAGTGGAGGAGTAAAAATGAACGGAGGGAACAGTAAATAACTTTTGAAACGTGTCCCTTCAAATTTGTTCAAGCGATGGCTAAAGCATTAAATATTGGAAGATGCGCGCATTAAAGTTCTGAATATCTTTAAACATTTGAATAAAATATATCTTTATCTAATACTAAAGAAAATTATTTTATCGATTACTTATCTATTTTAGATGGATTCATTTAGATTATATTTGGTTGAAATTTGAAAAAAATCAGTAATTGAAGTTAAAGTTATAATTGTATTTGACATGAATTACAATTGGAGAAAAGGTTATGATTTTGTGAGTAAAATATTATTTTATTTAAGATGCTCAAACAAAATTTCAGCTTCAATATTATTTGTTCAAAATATTAAAGTTTAAATAATGAACTATATTGTGAAACAAATATTGATTTGCAAATAATGTATCCAAATGCATTTATAACTCAAACAAGAATTCTTAGCATAAGACTTGTTTGGGGTCAAACTCGGGACCGCCTACATATGGACAAATCAGGCTCGAGTCTATATGGTTGATATCAATCGTAATTACTGCTCGATAAACCGGGGTCGAGGTACGAAAGATCGAAGATCGAAACCGAATAACATCGAAGCGGAATATCGAGGTACCAATGATCGAAGGTCGAGACCAAACAACATCGAGTCAGAATACGAAGCCATGGTGCCCGAGATGAGTCTATCGAGCTCGATTCCGGGAAATGTCCTAGGGTAAGTTATCAAATTTGAATGACGAAAGAACCGAAAATTTCGTGATAAGTAAGCATCTCAGCGGGAATCACGGCATCAATCAATAGGACCGTTAAATCAGTAAATCAAGAGATATTTTACCTTGTAAACAGATTCTTGCCTTGTATAAAAGATTATCCCCACGCTATATAAAGGGGCAATATAATTGTTTAAAGGCATCTCACGAAACAATCATCAATACAAAGAAAAGAAGTCTGCTTTTATTATTTGATACATTACTTTATTCGTCTGGTTCCATTTATATTTATTGTCCATCTTGGAAGAATTAGTCAAGGCCAGGATTATCCAAGGCTTGAGGTTTGCATTTCTTCTCCATTTATTTACTGACTTTAATTTTCGTTATATTATTCGTTATTTGTATCAAACTAAATCACGTATAAATTCAATTGTTATCCGAAACCAAGGGTAAACAGTTTGGCGCCCACCGTGGGGCTAAGGATAATAGTGAGTGTTTGATACAATTTATTGTCACGCAAATTATTTTACACTTGCTCTTCGAAGTATCTCTGACTTCAGGTTGCGGTACAGCTATGTCGCATTCACAATCTATGCCTTTGTACATCGATAATGAATTTGATCATCAAGGAGAAAACAACAACACGGCACCCGGTGATGAAGTTCCGATCGACGCTAATTCACAAGTGGCAGTCGATGTAGATCAAACTACTAGCCCGTCAAATAGCGTTCGTAGGGAACCTCGATCAACGACACAGAAGGGACGGGATCAGCCTCAGAATAATCTTTGATATGTTGCAAGCCCAGCAGGCAGCCATTGTTCAATTACAAAATCGAAGCCAAATATCGGACAAAGCTGAGCTTGGACCTTCTCGGGGAATTGTTCCTAGGAATGAACCAGTTACAGGAGAGCCGAATGAAGGTGAATCAGGGGCAAACTCCGGGATTATGAGGATGCTCGAGGAATTAACCAGACGAGTTAAATCCAGAGAGAAAAAAATCGAGGCAAATGACCAAAAGGTGGAAACGTACAACTCCAGGGTGGATCAAATCCCAGGAGCACCCCCGATATTAAAGGGCCTGGATTCCAAAAAATTTGTACAAAAACCTTTCCCATCGAGCGCCGCTCCAAAACCAATACCCAAGAAATTTTGCATGCCGAAAATCCCCAAGTACAATGGAACGACCGATCCAAACGAGCATGTGACCGCATACACATGCGCTATAAAAGGGAATGACTTGGAAGACGACGAGATCGAATCCGTTCTTTTGAAAAAGTTCGGTGAAACCATGTCAAAAGGAGCCATGACATGTTATCATAACTTATCCCCTAATTCTATTGACTCCTTCGCTGTGCTTGCAGATTCCTTTGTAAAAGCACATGCAGGCACCATCAAAGTTGAAACGCGAAAGTCGGACCTATTCAAAATCAGACAAAAGGATAACGAGATGCTCAGAGAATTCGTATCTCGTTTTCAGATGGAACGAATGGACCTGCCACCGGTCACTGACGATTGGGCTGTTCAGGCCTTCATCGAGGGGCTCAACTTTCGAAGCTCGACGGCTTCACAGCAACTCAAGCAAAACTTGATAGAATATCCTGCCGTCATATGGGCCGATGTACATAACCGGTACCAATCGAAAATCAGAGTCGAAGATGATCAACTTGGAGCCTCTTCGAGATCCATTTATCCCGTCAAAACTCATGATAGAGTTCGAAGGGAGATTTATCGTGAACCAGGACTGAATAGAGAACGACATCGGCCATACCATGGGGATAGAAAAATCACTACAGCAAGGCAAAACTCCCCAAGACACGAAAGGAGAAACGATCGAGGTCAGAATAACCGAGGGCCCATAATTAAAGGCAACTTCAAGAGAACCACCGGTCATCAAGAAGCACCACAGTTATCGGAGTACAATTTCAATGTTGATGCGGCTACTCTCGTATCAGTTATCGATCGCATCAAAGACACTAAGTGGCCTCGACCGTTATAGTCGGATCCAGCCCAAAGGGATCCTAATCTGATATGTAGATATCACGGTACTCACGGACATAGAACAGAAGATTTCCAACAATTGAGAGAAGAGGTAGCAAGGTTGCTCGAAAACGGACATCTTCGAGAATTCTTAAGCGACCGAGCGAAGAATCATTCCGCAAACAGAACTAGACAGGCAAGCCAAGAAGAGCCACAACACACGATCAACATGATTATCGGTAGAGTAGATGCCCTCAAGGTCCGATGTTGAAAGGCACTAAGATATCCATCACCAGGGAAAAACGCACTCGAGATTACGCGACGGAGGGGATCTTACATTTTAGCGAGGAAGATGCAGAAGGGATTATGCAACCTCACAATGACGCGCTAGTGATATCTGTGCTTATACACAAATTAAAGTAAAACGCGTATTGGTCGACCCAGGCAGTTCGGCCAATATAATCCGATCATGGGTTGTAGAACAACTCGGCCTGACGGATCGAATTGTTCCTACAGTCCGAGTACTCAATAGGTTCAACATGGCATGTGAAACCACCAAGGGCGAAATAACGTTACCGATAAACACTGCCGGAACCATTCAAGAAACGAAGTTTTGCGTAATCGGAGGGGACATGAGGTACAACGCTCTATTTGGGAGACCATGGATCCATGACATGAGAGCCATGCCTTCGACACTGCACCAAATGCTGAAGTTCCCATCACCCAATGGAATTATAACGGTTTACGGGGAACAACCAGCTGCGAAAGAAATGTTCGCAGTGGAAGAAATAACACCAGCACCAATAGTTCCTTCGCAAAGGGTCGAGAACAAGATAAAACAGCAATCACAGACATCATCTTTGACAAACGTAGAGGAACAAACATATGTCGAAGATGACGATTACGGAATCCCCAGATCTTTCATCAGTCCCGATGAATCCGATGCTACCAAATCGACGATTGAGGAACTCGAGCAAGTCTCACTCCGAGAAGACTTGCCCGAACGAAAGGTATATCTGGGCTCGGGCCTAAGCTCCGAGCTCAGGACAAAATTTATCCAGTTCCTTATATCTAACGAAGATTGCTTCGCTTGGTCCAACCTTGATATAACAGGTATACCGCCGGAGATAACAACTCACAAGCTAAGCCTAGATCAGAAGTTCCAATCGGTCAAGCAAAAAAGGAGGCCTCAGTCCGAGATCAAACACGCATTCATCAAGGATCAGGTAACTAAACTTCTAAAGATAGGGTCCATTCGGGAGGTTAAATACCCGGATTGGTTAGCAAACATAGTAATAGTCCCTAAAAAAGAGAATAAACTAAGAATGTGTGTAGATTATAAGGATTTGAATAAGGCATGACCAAAAGACTCTTTCCCTTTACCCAACATCGATCGCATGATCGATGCTACCGCTGGCCATGAGACCCTTAGTTTTCTCGATGCTTACTCTGGCTATAACCAAATACGAATGGACCCGGCTGATCAAGAAAAAACATCCTTCATCACCAAATATGGCACATGCTGTTACAACGTGATGCCATTTGGGTTAAGAAATGTAGGAGCCACTTACTTACGCCTAGTAAACCGAAAGTTTGAAAAACAACTAGGAAAAATGATGGAAGTTTATATTGATGATATGTTAGTTAAGACCCTGCGAGCAGAGGACCATTTGAACCATTTGTAGGAAACATTCGACGTGTTGAAGCAGTACAACATGAAGTTGAACCCGGAAAAATGCGCGTTTGGTGTGGGCTCGGGCAAATTCCTCGGTTTCATGGTCTCGAATCGTGGAATCGAGATCAACCCCGAAAAGATCAAGGCTATCGAGGACATCACAGTCGTAGATAATGTGAAGGCTGTACAAAAGCTGACAGGCCGTATAGCCGCTTTGGGACGATTTATTTCAAGATTATCCGATAAAAGTCATCGATTTTTCAATCTGTTGAAAAAAAAGAACAACTTCACATGGACGCCGAAATGCCAACATACTTTAGAAGAGCTCAAAAGGCATCTGTCTAGCCCGCCCTTGCTACATACGCCGAAGATAGGTGAGCAGCTGTACCTTTAGCTTGCGGTCTCGGAGGTAGCAGTAAGTGGAGTTCTAGTTCAAGAAGAGCAAGGTACACAATTTCTAATTTATTACGTTAGCAGAACCTTAGGTGAGGCTGAGACTAGGTACCCTCACTTGGAAAAACTGGCACTCGCTTTGTTGAGCGCCTCCAGAAAACTAAAGCCTTATTTCCAGTGTCATCCCATATGCGTCGTAACGACTTACCCGTTAAGAACATAATGCATAAACCCGAGCTCTCCGGCCGATTGGCCATATGGGCTATCGAAGTAAGCGGGTACGGTATCGAATATCGACCCCGAACCGCCATCAAATCTCAGGTGTTGGCAGATTTCGTTGCAAATTTTACACCATCCCTAATACCCGAGGTCGAAAGAGAGCTATTGGCCGGATGGGGGACTCCTTCGGGAGTGTGGACCCTATTCACAGATGGTGCCGCGAACGCGAAGGGATCGAGGCTTGGTATCGTGCTAAAGCCCCCAACCGGTAACACAATTCGACAATCTATCAGGACTGTAAGGTTAACTAACAATGAAGCAGAGTATGAGGCCATGATTGCAGGTTTAAAACTAGCCAAAAGCCTGGGAGCGGAAATAATCGAAGCTAAGTGCAACTCCCTTCGTGTGGTGAATCAGGTCAACAAAACATTCGAGGTCAGAGAAGGACGGATGCAAAGATATTTAGACAAACTACAAGTTACACTATATAGGTTCAAAGAATAGACCTTACAACACATACCTCGAGAGAAAAACAGTGAAGCCGATGCCCTCGCCAGTTTGGGATCATCGGTCAAAGATGATGAGATCGAATCCGAAAAGTTCGTACAGCTCATGAGGTCGATAGTGGAAGAAGGCCACGCGGAAATTAATATGAAGAGTCTAACCTGGGATTGGAGGAACAAATACATAGAATACCTCAGCTCCGGAAAACTCCCCTCAGATCCAAAAGAATCAAGAACCTTGCTCACAAAGGAGGGTCGGTTCTTCTTGTTCGATGATGGAACTCTATTTAGAAGAACATTCGATGGCCCCCTCGTGATATGTCTGGGACCGGGTGACACTGAATACATTTTAAGAGAAATCCACGAAGGCATTTGTGGGAACCACTTCAGTGCCGAACCCCTAATCCGAAAAACAATCAGAGCCGGTTATTATTAGGTCGACATGGAAAAGGACGCGAAGGAGTTCGTTCGAAAATGTAACGAATGTCAAAGGCATGCCCCGATGATCCATCGACCCGAAGAGACATTACACTCGGTCTTATCACCATGGCCGTTCATGAAGTAAGGAATGGACATCGTTGGCCCTCTTCCCAACACACCAGGTAAGGCTCAATTCATTCTTTTTATGACTGATTATTTCTCTAAATGGGTGGAAGCGCAGACATATAAGAAGGTTAGGGAAAAAAAGTAATCGAGTTCCTTTGGGATCACATCATATGTCGGTTTGGAATGCCATCAGAGATCGTGTGTGACAACGGGAAACAGTTCGTCTGCAGCAAAGTGACAAAATTCCTCGAAGATAACAAGATCAAAAGAATCCTATCAACGCCCTACCACCCCAGCGGGAATGGACAAGCCGAATCTACCAACAAAACAATACTTCGAAATCTCAAAAAGAGGTTAACCGATGCGAAGGGGAAATGGAAGGATATATTGCCCGAAGTCCTGTGGGCATATCGCACGACCGAGAAATCAAGCACAGGAGCCACTCCTTTTTCCCTGGTTTATGGTGCCGAAGCTTTGATACCGGTCGAAGTTAATGAACCAAGTGTCAGATTCCGCTATGCGACCGAAGAATCGAACCACGAGGCTATGAATACAAATCTAGAACTATTGGATGAAAGAAGGGAAGCTGCCCTTGTCCGATTGGCCGCTCAAAAACAAAAGATCAAAAGATACTACAACAGGAGAACCCATCTTTGACACTTCAACATCGGAGATTTAGTACATAGGAAGGTCACACCCAACACACGAAACCCGAATGAAGGAAAATTGGGACCGAACTGGGAAGGACCTTACTCCGTCATAAAAATCACCGGAAAGGGATCCTACAAGCTTGGAACAATGGACGGCAAATAACTACCAAACAACTGGAACATAAGTTACTTGAAACGGTACTACTGCTAAGGTACGATCCTTCAGTCCTTATTTTTATTTGTTTTTATTCTACATCGGCAACCTAACATTGGCAGGTACCAAATAAAGTTGCCTTGAATCGGGGAGTACGGGATATTAGGACTTAAAGCACGCGTTGCACTCTTTTTCTCTTGAACCGATTTTGTCCCAAACTGGGTTTTAAGGCAAGGTTTTTAACGAGGCAACTAGTAAATCGTGCTAACTTAGATTTGAAGGCCGATAAAAATTCGGTGACAACAATATTCAATGTTAATCATCAATCGACCTCAAATATTGGAGCGCTGCTTGACTACTTTGGCTTGGGAAAACATCTCTAGAATCAAAGATCATTAGGATTCAATGTAAGGGTCAAACGATCAAAGGAACCGTGCCCAGATAGATTGATCGAACCCCATCTTAAATTGTACATGCACATGAATGAGAATAAAGATCTCTTATATACAAATATCTTATCTCCGATCAGACAAGCCTAAGGGCCACTTTAAATTTTGTTCAAATAAACACCGTTCCACTTGGGGACTCACCAAAAAGCAAACTTACTCGAGGGGAACAAGACCTACTAAGGCAAACCCCTATCCTTAAAAGGCTACGGCCATTCTGAGTTAACAAAACTCGAGGGGAATAAGACCTATTAAGGCAAACCCCAATCCTTAAAAGGCTAAGGCCATACCGAGTTAATGAAACTCGAAGGGAAATAAGACCTACTAAGGCCTACTGAGACAAACCCCATAACCTTAAAAGGCTAAGGCCATTCGAATTAATGGAACTCAAAGGAAAAACCTACTAAGACAGATCCCAAATTTTAAATAGACAAGGCCAAATCGAGTTAATAGAATTCAAGGGGACAGAAAATTTATCGAGGCAAACCCTCAGTTCTAAGGATAAGAGTTAAACCAAATCAGCAATGAAAACCATGGAAAGAAGGAAAGGAAAAAGAGCTTTTATATATAAACACAACAAAATACGATTACAAAAATGGGCATTCCATTACATAATGTCAAAAAGGAAAAGAAAGGGGCGCCTCATTCTTCAGAACTCTCGGAATCATCTTCCTCCAAAAAGGCTAGCTTTCTAGCTTAGGCCTCGGTCCTTTTGGCATCTTCGATCTCGGCCGATAGACGAAGCCCCGAGCATGTATCTCCTCGAGGACGAACAGGCGAGTTTGCCACTTCATGTGATCAACCAAATTTTTTGATTGACCTTGAGCAGCATCGGCGTCGGCCTTGTACTGGGCCACCAGCTCATCGGCCTCAACTTTGGTTGCAGCAGCCTCCGATTTCGCCGTATGCAGCTCGTTGGCTAAAGCATCTCAATCTAAGGTGATCACGCTGACTTGGGACTGGAGTTCGTCGGTGCTCTTAGTCAGAGCCTCGATTCTCCCTTTTACTTCCCTCAATTGAGCTTCTGATGAAACTAACTGAGCATGGAAGGCATCTTTTTCTGAAGCCAGCTGATTCATCTTGCTCTTCCACTCATTGGCTTCAGCTTTAGCCGTGCTTACCTCAGATCAGAGTTGGGTGATTTGATCGAGCTGTTGCCCCACCTGCTCAACTGAGCCAGAATTGTCTTTCTGGACGAGATCTAATTCGGCCTGAAGGTTTACCATCTCCCCTTCGAGCCGCTCGCAGCGTCCCGATTCTTCCCGATGGCGAAGGAAAGCCTCATGATGAAGTACCGAGGCCTGCAAACACGGAAGGAAATATTGCAGTTAGCTAAAGTTTCAAAGTGCAAAACAATAAACACCAGATAAGGCTTATCAGAAAACTACCCTATTCAATGCTTGCTGAGCTTCGTCGAACAAGCAGGATGCATCCACTTCATTCATCTTGGCCTGATCTTCTTCGTCACCAAACACCGAAGATAGCTGGCCACACCTACCGGAGCGGAAAGGACCTTAGCATCTTCAAGAATGGCAAAGGATATGATTCGCTTCCATTCAGGTTATGAACTAGGAGCAGGAAATCTATCAACCAACTTCGGACTGAAAGAAACCCCGCTCGTGCCGGTGGATGGACTTTTCCTCAGTACTTCCAGGTTGCCGAGCCCAAAGGTATCTTCAGCGCATGCCAAATCCATGCCATCGAAGAAACCTCGGAAAGGGCCTTCCGGTACATGGCCCTCGCCTGAGGAACGTCCTTTTGCTGCTTGGGCCTCGTTGAGTGTCGACTCCGAGAAGGAAGGAGAATCTATCATCTCTATGGGGCCTAAGACTCCCTGCAAAGCCCCCCTTGCATCGGTAGAAGCCCCAGCTCTTGCCCCCATTTCAAAGCCCCCAACCCGATGAAGGTCTGTTTCATCGGCTCTCAGCTCGGGGACTCCCCGTCCTTCAATTCGGGACGGTTCGCTACCCAAAAAGTCAAAATCCTCATCTCCTTCGGACTCGTCCCTCAATCGACAAAGTGAATTCGAGGATAGTATTCGGTCCTCAATGTTGCTCTTGGGCTTATGAGCTATCCTCTTCTTCGGCCTCTTTTTCCCGGGCTCTGAAGAACTGGGGGCTTCTTTTCTCTTTTTCTCTTTCTCATGCTTTGAAACAGGGGGCTCGCAGGGAACCTCATCACCAGTGGACGCAGACCTCACTTCAACGTCCTTCGATAAACCTACAAATGAGGAGTAAAGCAAATTAGAAATCAATAACGTGAAATGCTGAGTTCAAACTTAAACTGTATCACCATAGAGTCGGGCCTCCCATCGGCCCTTCGAGAGCTCACGCCAAGCACGTTCTGAATAGGGTCTCTGGGACGCTATTCTTTCGACCCATTCTTTCAGATGAGGAATCGCGGCTAACATTCGAGATACGGCTACATCATATGAAAATGGTTAGTAAAGTGACGAAGGGAAAAACATTGAACAAGTTGAGATATAGAATAACACTTACGGTTCATGTTCCATTTCTCGGGAACGGCATGTCTTCGGCCGGAATCAGGTCCGATGTCTTCACTCGAACGAATCGGCCCATCCAGCCCCGGTCCCCATCCTCATCGATGCTAGAGAAGGGGGCTTTGCTTGCCCGGCGAGCAAGTTTTATTAATCCCCCTCGGAAAAGTCGGGGACTATATAACCGCAGAAGGTGATCGACGGTGAAGGGATGCCCGTCGATCTTGCTTACAAAAAAGCGAAGGAGAATGACTATTCTCCAGAAAGAGGGGTGGATCTGACCCAATGTTACTTCGTGCCTTTTGCAAAAGGCAACGATAACCGGGTCCAAAGGGCCCAACATGAAGGGGTAAGTGTAAACACTTAAATAACCCTTCATATGGGTGGTGATCGCCTCTTCCGCTGAAGGAACGACCACCCACTTGCTAATCTAATTACAGTCTCCTTTGACTTTGTTGAGGACTTTGTCAGTAATTGAACAAATGTACCTCGTGACCGGTTCACACCGGCCCGGTATCGAAGAGGTCTTATCTACTTTAAAGTTTGCATCGATTGAACATCCAGTCGGTATAAACGCCATCAAAGGAGGTTCAGCCATGGTTTCCTCAACATCAACAGGTTGAGGATCTTCAGTAGGTTGAGATGAAGAAGGGGTCTGTCTCTGAGGAACGGATTTAGAGGTCTTCGCCATTGTTGTTAAAAGATAAAGAAGTTAGAAGATGCAGGCGTAAGATAAGAACAAAAGGGAGATCACTTGCAAGGAAACTTAGAGAAATTGAAGAAGGGAATGATTCAATTGATCAAATAACTTAAACGCCTAAATTGAAGATGAAGAAGGGTATTTATAACCCCTCAAAGGCGGCGGCTCGCGTCCCAAAGCAGCGAAACATTAATATGCATGTACCTGATATTGCAGAGGTTTGTCTCAAGTTTGTCTCTGATGAGACATTTTCGGCACGTACCACGTACGTCACAGTTCCACCGTCATTTATCAGTATAATGATTCATTTCCTTTGATGGGTCGCTCTAACTTCCGTGCCTCGCGCGTCATAAGTATGTCGCCAACCTAACCAAAAAGTTGCGGCTCACATCCTTTTTCGTCATTACTCTCCAAAAAATGAGGGGACTATCTGTATGGGGTCGAACTCGGGACCGCCTACATATGGACAAATCAGGCTCGAGTACGGTTGGTATCAATCGTAATTAGTGCTCGGTAAACCGGGGTCGAGGTACAAAAGATCGAAGATCGAGACCGAATAACATCAAAGCGAAATATCGAGGTACCAAAGATCGAAGGTTGAGACCAAACAACATCGAGTCAGAATACGAAGCCATGGTGCCCGAGATGAGTCTATCGAGCTCGATTCCGGGAAATGTCCTAGGGTAAGTTATCAAATTTGAATGACGAAAAGACCGAAAATTCCGTGATAAGTAAGCATCTCGGCGGGAATCACGGCATCAATCAATAGGACCGTTAAATCGGCAAATCAAGAGATATTTTACCTTGTAAACAGATTCTTGCCTTGTATAAAAGATTATCCCTACTCTATATAAAGGGCAATGTAATTGTTTAAAGGCATCTCACTAAACAATCATCAATACAAAGAAAAGAAGTCTGCTTTTATTATTTTACACATTACTTTATTCGTCTGGTTCCATTTATATTTATTGTCCATCTTGGAAGAATCAGTCAAGACCAGGATTATCCAAGGCTTGTGGTTTGCATTTCTTCTCCATTTATTTATTTCCGTTATATTATTCGTTATTTGTATAAAACTAAATCTCGTATCCTTAAAACCACGTACAAATTCAATTGTTATCCGAAACCAAGGGTAAACAAGACTAAAGTTTACCATTTTGTTACAATACTAATGACATAACATAAATGTGCAAACAAACGTTCAAAGAAACTAGTAATAATGAAATAGTAATACAATTATTTGTATTAAGTCATTTAGTTCAATCAACAACCTGCGAAAGTCGAACCTTAATGTGGGTACGAGTTACGAGTGAAAAACCAAAAAAGCTTAGGATAATTAGTTCCTGATGTTTCTTCTAGCTATCATATTGATCAGTTTATTTGAAATTAAAATAATCTCATGATCCTAGAATTTGCATTTACTTTTTGTTTTTCTATGTCCTCTTATAACGCTTAGGTCCATACTTTCTCAAAATTCGCCAATTCTTTTTTGTTTCAAAGAGAACATAGGGTGCATTATCTTCCTTTTTAAATTTGATTTTACTTTCTATAATGATTTGGTCGATCGTATTGAGAGTTGTAGCCTCCTTCCTCATTTACTGCTCATTTTATGCTTAATAGCTGTTACGTGACTTGTCGGGATAGTCAGATCGGGTCCGGAGAGATTTCGAAATGAATTGAGACACTTAGTCTCAAAGTTGGAAGTTTAAGTTGAAAAGGTTGATCGGATATTGACTTATATGTAAACAGCTCCAGGATGGAGTTTTGATGGTTTTGTTAGCTCCGTTGGGTGATTTTGGACATTAAGAGCGTGTTCGGATGGTGATTTGGAAGTTCGTAGTTGAATTAGGCTTGAAATGGCGAAAGTTGAAAATTTAGAGGTTTGACGGAGAGTGGACTTTGTGGTTACCGGGCTCAAATTGGAGTTCCGGGAGTTGGAATTGGTCTATGGTGTTATTTATGACTTGTGTGCAAACTTTAGAGTCAATCGGACGTGATTTGATAGGTTTCGGCGTCGTTTATAGAAGTTGGAATTTCCTTACTTTCAATAGGCTTGAATTCGGGTGAGATTTGTGTTTTTGATGTTGTTTGAGGTGATTGAAGGGCTCGACTAAGTTCATATCGTATATTAGGACTTGATGGTATGTTTTTTTGAGGTCCGGGGGGACTCGGGTGAGTTTCGGATGGTTAACGGATCAATTTTGCACTTGGAAAACTGCTGAAGAATTTCTGGTGTCCAGTTTTGGTTTTCTCCTTCGCGTTCGCGATGGGAGTCCCCCTTTTGGGGTGGCTGATGGCAGGTGAGGATTTATTTTTCGCGTTCACGAAGAGGGAGACGCGTTCGCGAAGGTCTGGGTAGTCGGTGCATCGCGAACGCAACATGGGGAACGCGTTCGCAAAGAGGAGACGAGGTAGCTGGGACCCTACGCATTTGGTCTACGCGTTCACATAAGATAGGTCGTGTTCGCGAAGCATGGGGTCAGCAAGGCATCGCATTCGCGAGTGGTCCCTTGCGTTCATATAGGAGGCTTTTGGGAAGCAGATTCATTTGTGCTACACAAACGGACGAAGGGATCACGTTAGCAAAGAAGGGTTACCTGGGCAGATTTAAACATTTCAAAAACGAGGGTTTGAGTTCATAACACAAAATTGATTTTGGGAGCTCGGTGGGAGGCGATTTTCAAGTGGGTGATTGGGGCAAGTGTTTCTTACCTAGTTTTGGTTTATTTTCATAATTATGTCTTTGATTTCATCATTTAATTAGTGATTGGGGGTGAAAAAATTGGCAAAAACTGGAGAAAAGTTCTTAGGCCGAATTCTGAGGTTTTCATCGAGATTTTGGTATCGGATTTAAGTAATTTTGGTATGGATGGACTTGTGGTTGAATGGTGTTCGAATTTTGTGTCTTTCACCCGGTTCCAAGACGTGGGCCCGGGGGCCGGCTTTTGAGTTGACTTTTTTTTTACTTTTGATTAAGAGCTTGGTATTTTCTTATGAAATTGATTCTATTAGCTCGTGTTGATTGTATCGAATTTTTTGTGACTAGATTCGAGGCATTCGGAGGCCGTTTCGCGAGGCAAGGGCGTGTTGGAGTAGAGATTTGCGCGGTTTGAGGTATGTAACAGTTTTAAATTTGGTTCTGAGGGTATGAAACCCCATAATATGTGTCATGTGATTGGTTTCAAGGTGACGCATATACTAGGTGACGAGCGTGTGGGCGTGCAGCATACGAATTATGACTTGGTCAATTCAATGAAGTTGAATAATTGAAAAATCTATTGTTATCCGTATAGTCTCTATGTGCTATAGAAATTGAACTGCAAATCATGTTAGAATTCATGTTTAGACTATGTGTGGGCACTGTAGGGACCCACAGAGGTCGTGTACATGTTAAATTTTCTACTAAATTGTTGTTTGTACACAGTCACAGTTTTACTTGCATATTACATCTCAGTCTCTATTGTTCATTGAATTTACATTATATCATTGTTTTCTGGGCTGATTATCATGATTACTGAGAGCCCGAGAGATTGGAGAGGTTGATGAATGATTGAGGCCGAGGGCCTAATTTTGTGAGGATATTATGGGATCGGGCTGCACGCTGCAGCATGTATCATTGATTTATTCCATGATTGGCTTGTGATAGCGCTTGGGCTGAAGGAGCCCCTACGCAGTCTGTACACAGTCCCAGTGAGCGCAGGTACCTACTAAGTGCGAGTGCCGAGTGCCAAGCGATTGAGAGGAATGAGAGACTGTGAGGAATGAGTGACTATGAGGTTGGAGTGCATGGGAGGACTGATTTGACTGCTGCTCTGAGATTTTGCACTTATTTTCATTACTATTGTACTTCAGCTGGCATATATCCTTGTCATGTAATCTCTGAGAGATGTTATATCCTGTTTCCAATTGAACTTGACATGAATTAACTGTTTTTGGCCGATTGTCGAATTTAAAATCATGCCTATATTTCTATATTGTAATTTCTGTAATTGAACTATATTCGTGAAGCTCGTCACTACTTTCTGTCCATTATTTAGTCTTGTTACTTACTGAGTTGGTTGTACTCACGCTACACCCTGCACTTCGTGTTCAGATCCAGGCATCTCCAGAGACGGTGGGTGTTGATCTCCTTGCACAGCTTGATAGTTTGGAGATTCCAAGGTAGCTGCCCGGCGTTCGCAGACCTTGTCTTTCCTTCCCTATCTTTCGAATTTATGTATGTAGTTTTAGTCTATCATAGACTGTACTTCTAGACTTGTGTTATATAGACGCTCATGTACTCAGTGACACCCCGAAGTTGGAAATTTCTGTATTGGCTTTTGACTTTCTATCCAGTTATGAGGGTTTTGATGATTTACACCTACGTTATCTTATTTTTCATTTAAAAGTGTTGGAAGTATTTTAAAGTGTTGGCTTGCCTAGTACCACGTTAGGCACCATCACGACAGGCTAAATTTGGGTCGTGATAAGTTGGTATCAGAGCCTAGGCTACATAGGTTTCACGAGCCATGAGCAGGTTTAGTAGAGTCTCGCGGATCGGTACGGACACGTCTGTGCTTATCTTCGGGAGGCTGTCGAACCTTTAGGAAACTTCACGTTGTTGTATTCCTGTCGTGCTGACTTGTTGATTCCGATAACTAAACTTTTGTATTCTATTCTCTCACAGATGGTGAGGACACGTGCTACCGAACAAGACAGACAGCCACTTGTACCACTAGCTAGGGCCACGAGAGGCCGAGGTCGTGGTAGGGGCCATGGTAGGGGCAGGGGTGCAGCTCGTACAGTAGCTAAAGTAGCACCTGCAGATCCACCAGTTACTTCGACTCAGGAGCAGGTTCCAGATGTGGTTGAGCCAACAGGGCCAACTCAGGCACCAGTTGTGCCCATTGTGATTCCAGGCCTTCAGGAGGCTTTGGCCCAGATACTGACTATTTGCACTGACCTTACTCAGGTAGTTTCGGCTCAGACCGCACCAGCCACTTCTCAGGCCGGAGGAGGTACTCACACCCCCGTCGCTTGTAGCCCAGAGCAGGTGATGCAGGGACTTCAGACACCGGGGGTACTACCAGCCCAATCAGTTGCAGCTGCTCGGGCCCAGGTGGGTCCCATTATGACTGATGATGAGTAGAGGAGACTATAGAAATTTGGCAGGCTCCAGCCTCCAGCATTCAGTGTGGCCGAGTCTGAGGATGCTCGGGACCTTTTGGACAGGTGCCAGCAAATTCTTCACACGCCAGGTATTTTAGAGACCTATGGGGTCTCATTCACTACTTTTCAGTTTACTGGAGCTGCCTTCAGATAGTGGGAGGCATACAAGAGGCGCAGGCCAGTCGGTGCAGCACCACTTACATAACGTGAGTTCTCCGTTCTGTTCTTGGAGAAGTTCGTGCCACAGTCTTGCAAAGAGGAGCTGCATAGACAGTTTGAACAGCTATGTCAAGATGGCATGTCTGTGACTCAATACTAGATGAGATTTTTCGAGTTGACCCATCACACAGTTTGGTTGGTCCACACGGATAGGGAGAGGATTAGGAGGTTCATTGATAGCCTCACATATCAGATGCGGTTGTTTATGACTCGGGAGAGGGTATTTGGTGCTATTTTCGACGAGGTGGTCGATATTACTTAGCAGATAGAGATGGTCTGTAGTCTGGAGCGTGAGGAGAGGGAGGCCAAGAGGCCTCCAAGTTCGGGTGGTTCTAGTGGTTTTCATTCTAGAGGATAGTCCTACCACAGCAGGGGTCGTCCTTATAGGACCGCTCAGATGGCCCATCCAACTCATCGTGGTGCATCATCCAGCCATGGTTTATACAAAGCTCGTTAGATTCAGTCATCTCTCAGTTGCCTTCTAGCTCAAAGTTCGTCCCGTGCTCCATCAGTTCAGGGTTCATCTATGCTAGGCCCTACTAGCAGTTACTCTAGTACTCGGGGCCCGATTCAATCTCCACCACCACCACTTCCGAGGAGTTGCTTCGAGTGCGGGGAGTTTGGGCATATGTGGAGATAGTGTCCTCGTCATCCCGGAGGTCCAATGCAGCAGAGGAGTCAGGCTACGACTTTAGCACCGGTTACTTCACCACCCGCCCAGCCAGCTCGGTGTGGGGCCCAGCCAACTAGTGGTCGCCCTACAGGGGGAGGCCGATCAGGTGGTGGTCAGGCCCGATTCTATGCTATTCCTACTAGACCAGATGTTGTTGCTTCAGATGCAGTGATCACAGGTATTGTCTCGGTATGCCACAAAGATGCCTCTGTATTATTTGACCATGGTTCCACTTATTCATATGTATCATCGTATTTTTCTCATAATCTGGATATGTCCGGTGAGTCCTAAGTTTCATCTGTTCATGTATCTACGCCAGTGGACGACACTATTATTATAGACCGTATATATCGGTCGTGTGTAGTGACTATTAGGGGGTTGGAGACTAGAGTTGATATCTTATTGCTTGATATAGTTGATTTCGACGTGATCTTGGGTATGGATTGGTTGTCTCCATGTCATGCTATTCTAGATTGTCACATTAAGATCTTGACGTTGGCGATGTCGGGGTTGCCAAGGATTGAGTGGAGAGGTTCTCTAAACTATGTTCCCAATAGAGTGATTTCATATTTAAAGGCGCAATGAATGGTTACGAAGGGTTGTTTATCTTATTTGGCATTTGTGAGGGATGTTGGTGTTGATACTCCTACAATTGATTCTGTTCTGGTGGTGCAAGAGTTTCCGGATGTGTCTCCTACAGACCTACCGGGCATGCCGCTCGACAGGGATATTAACTTTGGTATTGACTTGGTGCCGGGCATTCAGCCCATTTCTATTCCTCCATATCTTATGGCACCATCTGAGTTGAAGGAATTGAAAGAGCAGCTTCAGGAACTTCTTGATAAGGGGTTTATTAGGCCTAGTGTGTCGCCTTGGGATGCACCGATTCTATTTGTGAAGAAGAAGAATGGTACTATGTGGATGTGCATCGACTATAGGCAGTTGAACAAAGTTACAATCAAGAACAAGTATCCTTTGACGCGCATTGATGATCTATTTGACCAGCTTCAGAGAGCGAGAGTATTCTCAAAGATTGATTTAAGGTCTGGGTATCACCAGTTGAAGATTCGGGACTCGTACATTCTAAAGACAACATTCAGGACCCGTTATGGTCATTATGAGTTCCTTGTGATATCTTTTGGGCTGACCAACGCCCCAGCAGCATTCATGCATCTGATGAATAGTGTATTTCAGCCTTATCTCGACTCGTTTGTCATAGTATTTATTGATGATATCCTGGTGTACTCTCGTAGCCATGAGGAGCATGCCCATCAGTTGAGGATTGTGTTGCAGCGGTTGAGGGAGTAGAAGCTTTATGCCAAGTTCTCCAAGTGTGAGTTTTGGCTAAGTTCAGTGGCGTTCTTGGGGCACGTGGTGTCCAGTGACGGGATTCAGGTGGATCCAAAGAAGATAGAGGCGGTTTAGAGTTGCCCCAGATCGTCCTCAGCTACGGAGATTCGAAGCTTTCTCAGCTTGGCCGGTTATTATTGTCAATTCGTGGAGGGTTTCTCGTCTATTGCATTGCCCTTGACCAAATTGACCCAAAAGGGTGCTGCTTTCAAGTGGTCGAATGAGTGTGAAGAGAGCTTTAAGAAGCTCAAGACTGCCTTGACCACAGCTCCAGTTCTAGTTTTGCCTTCAAACTTCAGGCTCTTATACAGCGTATTGCGATGCTTCTCGGATCGGTATTGGGTGTGTCTTGATGCAGGGAGGTAGAGTGATTGCTTATGCTTCGCGTCAGTTGAAGTCTCATGAGAAGAACTACCCTGTTCATGATTTGGAGTTAGCTGCCATCGTTCATGCATTGAAGATTTGGAGACATTATCTCTGCAGTGTGTCTTGCGAGGTATTTACGGATCATCAGAGTCTCCAGCACTAGTTCAAACATAAGGATCTAAATTTGAGATAGCGGAGATGGTTGGAGCTGCTAAAGGACTATAATATCACTATTCAGTATCATCTCGGGAAAGCCAATGTGGTGGCCGATGCCTTGAGTAGAAAGGCGGTGAGTATGGGTAGCCGTGCATTCATTCCTGTTGGTGAGAGACCGCTTGCAGTTGATGTTCAGACCTTGGCCAACCAGTTCGTGAGATTGGATGTTTCGGAGCCTAGTCGTGTTCTAGCTTGTGTGATTTCTCGGTCTTCCTTATATGATCTCATCAGAGAGCGCCAGTATGATGATCCCCATTTGCTTGTCCTTAAGGACACGGTGCAGCACGGTTTTGCCAGAGACGTTACTATTGGGGATGATAGGTGTTGAGGATGCAGGGTCGGATTTGTGTGCCTAATGTAGATGGGCCACGTGAGTTGATTCTTGAGAAGGCCCACAGTTTGCGGT
Organism: Nicotiana obtusifolia; assembly: GCA_002018475.1. NCBI lineage: Eukaryota > Viridiplantae > Streptophyta > Magnoliopsida > Solanales > Solanaceae > Nicotiana > Nicotiana obtusifolia. Next base: position 33,365 of record MCJB01032237.1, on the reverse strand, counting down.
ATTCCATTCATCCAGGTGCCGCGAAGATGTATCAGGACTTGAGACAGCATTGTTGGTGGAGGAGAATAAAAAAAGATATAGTGGGATTTGTAGCTCGGTGCCTTAACTGTCACCAGGTAAAGTACGAGCATCAGAGACCGGGTAGATTGCTTCATAGGCTAGAGATTCCATACTGGAAATGGGAGCGGATCACCACGGATTTTGTAGTTGGCTTCCCATAGACTTCGAGGAAGTTTGATGCCATTTGGGTGATTGTGAATCAGCTGACCAAGTTCCCGCACTTTATTCCAGTTGGGACTACTTATTCTTCAGAGCGATTGGCTGAGATTTCCATCCGCGAGATTGTTCGCCTTCACGGTGTGCCAGTGTCCATCATTTCGGATCAGGGCACGCAATTTACATCATAGTTTTCGAGAGCCGTGCAGCGAGAGTTGGGCACCTAGGTTGAGTTGAGTACAGCATTTCACCCTAAGATGGTCAGACAGTCCGAGCACACTATTTTCATATATTGGAGGACATGCGACGTGCTTGTGTCATTGATTTCAAGGGTTCTTGGGATCAATTTCTGCCACTCGCGGAGTTTGCCTACAACAATAGCTACCAGTCGAGCACTCAGATGGCTCCATATGAGGCTCTATATGGGAGACGGTGTCGATTTCTGGTAGGTTGGTTCGAGCCAGGGGAGGCTAGGCTATTGGGTATTGACTTGGTTCAGGATGCTTTGGAAAAGGTTAAATTGATTCAGGATCGGCTCCGCACGGTGCAGTCTAGACAGAAGAGTTACGCCGATAGGAAGGTTCGTGATGTTGCTTTCATGGTTAGGGAGAAGGTACTACTCAAGGTATCACCCATAAAGGGTGTAATGAGGTTCGGAAAGAAGGGAAAGTTGAGCCCTCGATATATTAGGCCGTTTGAAGTTCTTTAGAGGATTGGAGAGGTGGCTTACAAGCTTGCCTTGCCACCTAGTTTATCGAGTGTGCATCTAGTGTTTCATGTTTTTATGCTCCAGTATGTCGGCGTTTCATCTCATGTTTTGGATTTCAGCATGGTTTAGTTGGATGGTGATTTGACTTATGATGTGGAGCCGGTGGCCATTTTGGATCGGCAGGTTCAAAAGTTGAGGTCAAAGAAAATAGTTTCAGCGAAGGTGCAGTGAAGAGGTCAGCCAGTTGAGGAGGCTACTTGGGAGACCGAGCGGGAGATGCAGAGCAGATATCCATGCCTATTTGAGACTCAGGTATGTTTTTAGATCCGTTCGAGGACGAATGTTTGTCTAAGAGGGGGAGGATGTAACGACCTGAACGGTCATTTCAAGAGTTGTAGCCTCGTTCCCCCATTTACTTCTCATTTTGTGCTTTATAGTTGTTCTGTGGCTTTCCCAGATAGTCGGTTCGGGTCCGAAGAGATTTCGGAATGAATTGAGACACTTAGTCTCAAAGTTGGAAGCTTAAGTTGAAAAGGTTAACTGGATGTTGTGACTTTCACCCGGTTTCGAGACGTGGGCCCGGGGGCCGACTTTTGAGTTGACTTTTTTTTTTTACTTTTGATTAAGAGCTTAGTATTTTCTTATGAAATCGATTCCTTTAGCTCGTGTTGATTGTATCAAATTGTTTGTGACTAGATTCGAGGCATTCAGAGTCCTTTTCATGAGGCAAGGGCGTGTTGGAGTAGAGACGCAGTTTGAGATAAGTAACAGTTTTAAATTTGGTTCTGAGGGTATGAAACCCGGTCATGTGATTGGTTTTGAGGTGACGCACATGCTAGGTGACGGGCGTGTTGCTTGCACCGTAGGAATTATGACTTGGTCAATTCCATGGAGCGGAATAGTTAAAAAAAATCGGTTGTTTTCCATATATTCTCCATGTGTTATAGAAATTGAACCGCATATCATGTTAGAAATCATGTTTAGACTATGTGTGGGCACTGTAGGGACCTACAGAGGTCGTGTACACGTTGAATTATCTGCTAAATTGTTGTTTGTACTCGGTCACAATTTTACTTGAATATTACATCTCAGTCTTTACTGTTCATTATTGATACATTATATCATTGTTGTCTAGGCTAATTATCATGATTACTGAGAGCTCGAGAGATTGAAGAGGTTGACGACTGAGTGAGGCCGAGGGCTTGATTGTGTGAGGATATTATGGGATCGGGTTGTTTATGCCATGATTGACTTGTTATAGCGCTTGGGCTGAAGGAGCCCCTCCGGAGTCTGTACACACCCCAGTGAGCGCTGGTACCTACTGAGTGCGAGTGCCCAGTGTCGAGCGATTGAGAGGAATGAGAGACTGTGAGGAATGAGTGATTGTGAGGTTGGAGTGCATAGGAGGACTGAGTGACTGCTGCTCTGAGATTTTGCACCTATTTTCATTACTATTGCACTTCAGTTGGCATATATCCTTGTCATGTAATCTCTGAGAGATGTTATATCCTGTTTCCAATTGAACTTGACATAAATTAACCGTTTTGGCCTTAATTGTCGAATTTGAAAGCATGCCTATCTTTCTATGTTGTAATTTCTGTAATTGAACTATATTCGTGAAGCTCGTCACTACTTTCTGTCCATTATTTAGTCTTGTTACTTACTGAGTTGGTTGTACTCACGCTACACCCTGCACTTCGTGTTCAGATCCAGGCATCTCCGGACACGGTGGGTGTTGATCTCTTTGCACAGCTTGATCATTTGGAGATTCCTAGGTAGTTGCCCAGCGTTCGCAGACCTTGTCTCTCCTTCCCTATCTTTCGGATTTATGTATTTAGTTAGTCTGTCATAGACAGTATTTCTAGAATTATGTTGTATAGACGCTCATGTGTTCAGTGACACCCCGATGTTGAAAATTTCCGTATTGGCTTTTTACTTTCTATCCAGTTTTGAGGATTTTGATGATTTACACCTATATTATTCTTATTTTTCATTTAAAAGTGTTGGAAGTATTTTGAAGTACCGGCTTGTCTAGTATCACGTTAGGCGCCATCACAACAGGCTACGTTTTGGTTCGTGACACTTTCTCTTTTAAAGAGTTATTCCATTTATACCGGAATGTGGAATCGTTTAATGCAAGTAATTTCCGCATCATGGGATTTAGAACTTTGGCCTCCAATACTTTCTATTTGCTCTGCTGTTCACGAATATTAAAGCTTACGATACTTTCTATTTGCTCTGGCATTTGGTGACCGTAACATATATTCTTGACTTAAAATAAAAAGTATTAGAGGTAAAGTACCCTGGCTTTCCGCTCAGCAAAACACAAAAAGTATGAAGTACTACGCATTTGATAAATGAATAAATTGATATTCCTACTGTCCTCTTTGTCGTTGACGATGCATCCATTATCTTTGGCTCGGCATGTTTATTACTATTAGCTTTGCATCCATTGTAACCGCGGTACTTAAATATGCTAAATATGTATGGATATTGATATTTGATACCGTGCCTGTGCTTCCATTCTTGAAAGTTTTTCTTGCAATATATACTACGTAGATTATATTACTTTCTCCGGTCCACTTTAATTAATTTTGGCTTTTTTTGGTTGTCCACAATATTTAATTTTTTCAGATATCGAAAAAGATTTAACTTCGTTTTTCCAAAATTATCATTGGAGTAAAGAACCTAGAATCATTTGTTAATATTTTCAATGAATAAATTTAAGATTATTATGGCTAATTTCATTGTTAGTTAATACTAAAAGGTAAATTTTTTAATATGTGCGAAATAAAATCAAAAAATCAAATTAAGTGATCCGCTGGGGATAACATTAAATTATTTTATTCAGAAAATAGGAAAGAAAACAATACCTCATGAACTAAAAACATACAAGCGACTAAAATACATTTGACTCCTGTTCCATGTGTATTTTATTTTCTTTTCAGAGTCGAAGCACTTTGGGTTAAAACAACAAAGCGTCACTTGATTATCATTTCTATTCGGACCATTATTATTCATCGTTTCATAATGTGTCGTATTGTATCGTATCATATTGTATTTTTTCATGAATACAATATTTGGATAGATTGTATTATTTACTATTATTAAATAATATTTTGCTATTTGGTTTGACGTATCATACTATATTGTAACTGATAGGTTTACTAAAATACCCTCAATTATTTTATATATTAAATTTACAAGAATTACGCATAAAAATAATTTAAGAAAATCGCTTTCTCCTAAAATCAAAGATTAACTATCATTAGAAAATAAATAATAAAGAACGATAATAGAAAAACGAACGAAGACCGTGTAGTTGGCAGAACAAAGAAACGAAGATAAATAATTAACGCTTCGCACACTTGAAAACAACAAATAGTATACAGCTAGTTGAAGATTAAAGTAATTAAACTTGAAGTTAAAATCAGAGTCGGAGAAGAATGAAACAAAAAGAATACAAAACTTATTCTTACTACCTTTGACGTTGGAGTTGGGAATAGTAAGCGGTAGAAGGAAAAAAGGAACGAAGAAAAAATAGGTTAAAGATTGAAGATTTGAAGTTTAAAAAAAAGGTGAAGGGTAAAATATAATTTTTAGGTAACAAGTTAGGACATAATTGAAAATAAAAAATAGAAAATAATACCACACACCAAATTAATAGTTTTAAAAAATGAGACTTTTCATTATTACGGAACAATGAATTTAACGATACAATACAATCAATTTTAACTAAACAATCAAAACAAACATTATTTTAGGCTAACAATACAATACAATACGATACAATGGTTAACAACCACCCAAACAAGCTGTTTGTTCAAATTTACGCATGCCCAAAATCCAATTTACTGAAGTATGATACATGACAATATTTAATTTTAGTCGGAATTACTCAATGCAGAACTGCAGGCAAGTTTTCTCTACATACGATCCAGTTTCAGAAGTTACAATCAAGGACATTGAGTATCTTTTGTTGTCCCCCCCCCCCCCCC
>MCJB01032237.1:0-28422 GCA_002018475.1 Nicotiana obtusifolia | reverse complement strand
GGGTGCAAGGTGTTGCAGGGCAGGCCTTGACTCAGGGGCCACAATTCAGTTACATCATTGAAAATCAACAGACGAAAAACCCAGAATCCCAAGGCAAATTAATTGATAGATTTCTGCAGAATATCCTTTACGCAGGCATTATTCGAAGCCTTTCCTCCGAGGTTTGAGATCCTCCAGATGTCCCCTCTTCTGCAAGCAGTGACTGTAAGTCACTACCATTTGCAAGGCTATTGAACTCAACAGCTTTGGATGGCATTGCCGGGTACCGTCGTTGGCAGAATGTCATCAGTCTTTTAACTGACTGCAGATATTTCCTAGTAGTTTCATCGTTCATGATATGCGCAACACTATTTGTGTAAATCTTCTCACGAGCTGAACGCTCGTGAATACCAACCATAGTAACACCAATAGGCCAAGGTGCATTACCAATTGCCATCTTAATGTACTGATCCATTGCAGCTAGATAGTCCCTCTTCATACAGCATTCGACGACCACAAGTAGTGCTTGTCTAATGTCATCAGGAAGTAGCTGGATACACAAAAAGTACACCATGACAAAATAAGTTACCCATGCAAACAAAGTAATTTGAATAAGAATCTTAAAAAAGAAGATGAAAGCAACATTTTGGTTCAAATTATTGTCTTGACCCAAAAAAAAAAAAAGGGGCCAACGACAGCCTAAGTCGCTCGGACACAGGTGCGGATCTAGAGGTCGGATCCTTAGAAATATAAATTCTAAGATTCGAGATACAGATACGGGTATGGCAATCCGACTAAAAATAATTCAAAAATATAAAAATATCTCTAAACTATGAGAAATTTTGTGAAATACTTAAGTATAACTTGTTAAGTGAAGTTTTTTTAATTCTCAAGTTGTAGTTAAGTAAAGGATTGATTTCCTAGATAAAGTATGTTATTTTCTTCAAATTTACCCTAATTTTGGTTCTGATTTTGGGAATCAAATTGTATCTCGTCTCGAATTTTTCCGTCCGCAATCAAAGTACCCAAAAGTGTTTGACCAGATCCGGTACGGATCCCATTTCCACACCCATACTAGTATCGTTTCGACACGGATGCAGCACCTAAACCGCTGTGTCGAAGCAACTTAAACGACAACAGTGTAGATCTCCTCATCAGAAATATTGAGTTACATGCAATTCCACTTTACCAGCATATTCAGCTCAGGTTCCGAACTTCTATGGATTGGATAATACTTTAGGAGATAAATCGGCAACGTTCGGAAAATTATCTACTTACCTTACTACTACCATATGAATCCTCATTGACCATGTGGCTCCGATTAAACTCATCTTGGATAAAAATAGAAATAGTTTTGGTTAGGGGTGGGCTTTCGATACGGTATTTATGAATTACGGTTCGGTATTTCGGTATTCGGTATATCAATTATGCATGCCAAATGCCATACCAAAGTAGTTCGGTTCAGTATTGTCTTGTTTGGTTCAGTACGATTCGATACGGTTTCGGTATCGCACCGTCTCTATCTAACGTGACAAGAAGTGGCACTGCCAGTAAAAACCGTATATATATATAGTTGAAAAAACTTATCATTTCATTGCACTAGCAAACAGTTGAGCTTGGGCAGAGAAAGCTTGTCATAAAGCGAACCAAATCTTAATTAAGAGTAATATATATTGCTCCAGCTGAGAAAGTTTTCGAAGCACAAGTTCTCAGTTCTAATTAACAGAACAATTTTTATCTCCATTCGCAAGTTAAGCTGCTTTGAGGCAACACTAAACAGACACCAGATTGCTAATTCCTAATTCCTATTAGATATTTAGGTTAGGCTGGAAACAACGGGAAGAGAGTGAGGAACTTGGGCTTAGTCTTATTGGTTAGGGGTTTAAAATTTTGGGCTAGGCCGCTGGGCAGTGTAGGCCTATAGGTAAAATTAATTCGGTATTTCGGTATACCGAAATATCAAAACCTCAGTACGAGGACCGTACCGAAATAACGAATAACCGAAATATTAATACCAAATTACACCGAAATACTGAATAAACCGATACCGAAATACCGAATTAATTCGGTCCGGTTCGGAATTAGGCTTTTCGGATTTTATGCCCACCCTCGTTCTCTCTGTATTTTCTTCCATTCTGTCATCCACCACATAGTGCTAATTTACTTTCTCAATTATCAATGCATGATACCTCTTCCTATTCCAAGTGGTCTTTGTGCTTAACACGAGTTAATCATGTGAGGGTTTTCATTTTTAACTTTGTGAAGCTAGCAAATGGTCTATTTGCTACTTTTTGGTATAGGCAGCATATCTGATTTTTTTAAATGAAAGGTTCAATGTGCATAGCGCCAACACTTAGAAACTCAAAATCCTCCGTTCATCATCTATAGGGTTATCAGTATCACATGAAGGATAACAGATGAAGTCTATGCATCAATTAATTAAACTAATGCTAATCTTTTTCAGTAAGATAATTAACTTTTTTTTTGGATAAGCAAGATAATTAACTTAATACGCGCATCAATGAAAGTTTATATACAGAGGGAATATGCACAAATCTTTTTATGCATGTGATACATAGGGACTGTTGCGTTTTCTTCAACCTCTATGAACCATTACTCAGCCAGGTCATTATACCGTAGCTACCTTGAATTAAACATTTTTATTCACAAGAGGAAGGGCCAAATGATTGATTACTTTATCCTATCATCTACTCAACCATGGATGGCGACGAGACGATTAGACTAAAGACACAAAAAGATTCTTGTAAAATGAATGACGTGATTCTTCTCTTTCAAGTTTTTCCAATTCCCATTATGTCAGATGAGATGATGTCTAGGCAAGACCTAACACAGGATCTATAGTAAAGAATGTGCACCTATCCTTCCACTATATTCTATAGTACTTCCCATTTCACCACCGACAAGTAAATCATTGGAAAAACAAAAGATTATAAATCTTCAAGATCAATTTCAATCAAATCTAAACAAATCAACTCCAGTTATGATGAGTTTCTGCAAGATTCTTTTTTTTTTTTTTTATGATGGTGGTGCCCGGGCTAGTGCACCTAAATTATTCCACCTGGTAACTGCTATATACCACTAGCATATGGGTAACTCTACCCATCAAGGCTTATGCAGATAGGAAAAAATCACCTAGCGTTTTTGCCTCCGCTCTGCTGTGACAGAAGACCTTTTATATCACATTTAAAACTCCCACAAAAATAACCATACCATATCCCATACCACATTGCATTAGTCATTCTTTCCTAAATAAGACCCACCTAAGACTCAAATCATAAGCTGGAGTTCAGTCTGATTAAGTAAATTTCTAGCAAAGCCAAGCAATTTATGAAAAAAGAAAATTAATATCAAGCAATTATATTTGCAGAACTCTACTAAAGGAAGTGCAAAATTGACCTTTTTCCTGCAGAACTTGAATAAAGGATTCAAGTACCTAGCACACTGCTTAAAAGTAGCGACCATTGATTTCCCTTTAGCTGTCCGCTTTTCAGCCTCAGTCATCTCATCAAGTTCCTGATTCCACTCATTCAACAACTTCTTAAAGAACACCAAAATCTTATCCTCATCACACAACTCTTCGAAATTCGTTTTCATCCTCTTCACATCCTTATCATGATCCACATCCTCTTCTCCATCTCCACTCAAATCTTCATCACCTCCTCCTCCATCTTTATCCTCACCAGCATCCTCCGTCGGAACCTTCCTCTTCCTCTCACTCAACATCCCTGACTTCTGCCGTTTCTTCAATTCCACAATATCTCTCAAAAAATCATTCGTTTGCCCCTCAGTCATATCACTATCATCAACTTCAAACAATCCAGCTTTTAGTACAAACTTCAACCGATCAAGCCTTGTCATATCATCTTCTCCGAATAAAGTCACCGGTTGTTTAAGAAACCTAAGCCGTCGAATAACTTCCTGTCGCGGAAGGTTTAAATCGTCGATTTTTTGCTCGTCGGTGGGCGCTTTGGTAGCCGATGAAGATGATGAGTCCTGCTTGAGGGATTGGATATCGGTTTTGGAGTTTGATTTAGATGAGGAGTTATCAGTGGGATTCTGTTGCTGTTCTAATTGCTTTTGACGGAGGGATTTGGCTTCGGCTTCACGTTTTTCCTCTTCGCGAATTCTCTGGAGGCGTTTCTGTTCGATTTCCGATCGCTTGAAAACTTTCCGGCCACCGACGTCTTGAGCTAGGCTTTGCCGTCGTTTCTCCAATTCCTGTTTCAGTATATCCATCGGTCCGATACCGTCTAGGGTTTCTCTTGCCCTGAGAATGGAAGAGAGAATGATATAATAGACAGTCGGTTATTCTAATTGGGAAAGGGGAACCGGAACTCCTGTATTTATATTTTCTGCCCCTGTCAAGCCAAACAGAGTCAAACAAAAAAAAAAAAAAAAAAAAAAAAAGGGGAAAAAAGATTCAAATTTGTCCCTCTATTACGAGAAAAAAGAATCAAGCCTGCTCTCTATTATATATTTACGTATATCTATATTTATATTTTATATTATTATAAAAATATAAATATTTCACATTAAATATTAAACAATAAAAAATATTTTTAAAATATTGATCGACTATTATGCCCTTACAAAACTAAATTTATTCGAAGAAATAATCCATATTAGATAGAATTGTAACTTTAACTTCACGAAATATTTCGACCTCGATATTCAACCAAACTTTTGCTATTTGAATTTTAGTCAATTTACCATGAATTTGAAATCGTTCCCAATTCAAGTTGGCAACTGTTTCCAACTCTAATTTCTCCGCTTCTCCTTTTTTTGTCTACTAATGTTTATACAAGCTATTAACTTTTATTTTATTTAATATAATATCAAGACACACGATTTTCTTTTCATTTGTTTTGAATTTATGGTAGGTAATAGTGTAAATATTCTGTGGTCATACATTATTTGATTCGTATAAAAATCTTTTCCTATTTATTTATATATGTATAGTAATTGTGTGGTAACATTTTGTATACTTTATTCTGTTCTATATAATTGGGTTAAAGTTATATCATTTTAATGTATTTATTTATCTATATTATTATAAAAGTACGGGGGGAAAATGCTTGATGGTTATCCTTAAAATTTGATTGACTTTTATATATTCAAAAGATAAATTATCTCTTCACAAAATAATTTCATGTTGGATAAAATTATAATAGTTAAAATTTTACCTAACACGAATTTAATTACCTGGACTTCTAATCTTAATCGAATTCCAAGAATTTAGCTATTTGGGATATCATGTCCTACTTATAATTTTCAATTCAAAAATCATACCAACTCTACATTTAACGGTTCTTATCTCTATTCGTATGAGTAGAAGTTTTATTTAATGTCATAGTTAAAGAAAATCAAAGCACTCCTATTATTTATGAGGTTAGCGTGGAAAAGATTGGCGGCTGCATTATTTATAGGTCTAGACGAGCAGAATGAAAAATAAAATATCACGTTCCTGGGTAAATTATAGAGCTCGAGTCTCTTCAAGCAAGAGAATCTAAGCTAGACATAGACTGCCATGCCAAGGACAAGGAGTTATTTAAATAAACACCTTTGATAATATTTTTATTTTCAAGTACTTCTTTCTCTATTGAATGAATGTTGGGTTGATTTTTTTAATCTAAATTACTCATTTTATTTTTTCAATCGATTGTATGTAACTTCAAACTTACATGACTATGTAATTATATATTGGCAATATTACTCTCTCTCTCTCTCTCTCTCTATCTATATATATATATATATATATATATATATATATATATATATATATATACACACACACACACTCATAAACATGCCTAACTATGGATTGTATGTTATTTTGTGTAAGTTTTACGTGTAGAGTTCTAAAAGAGATAATTTTTTGTCAAAAGACAGCATATAGACATATTAACATGACAAAGTATTGCTTTTTGATTTGTCTATGAAGTGTAAGTTCTGTGTTTAATTTTCTTTTGAATCAATGCAAAAATATTGGTAGATTTTTATACATGGAGTATTGTTTTATTTTTCCTTTTTGCTGCTAATGTCTTTGAGTTTTGTTGACAATGTGTTGTTATTTATTACGATTGAATTTATCTTAATTTTATTGTATTTAAATTGGGAAAACTCTAGAGGTTATAATACGTATATGTAATAACCCAATTTTTATTGTAAAAATTGAGGTGGATTTTTTAAATGAATTAAGGCCATATTTTCAAAAGTTGCTTCTTTTGGTTCAAAAAAATTGTTTAAAAATTAAAAAAATATAGATAGAAAATAAAATTTATTTAAAAAAATAAATAATGGGCTGAAGATTCTTCAAACTTATTAAAAAAGTCCCTATCTTCAAACAAACTTATTTCTTGTATATATTTTTCCTTAAGTTTAATTTTTTGATCCTTTATATAAATAATTGACTAAAAATTTCGTGCGAAGCACGTACATAGATATATAGTATATATCTACATATATATTATATTAAAAGCGCGCGAAGGCCCTTAGCGAAATGTCGTTCGTCTTTTTTACTCTTATAAAATAGAGTTCGCACTAAACAAAATAGTAATTTAATTAATTACCTAATACTTAGGAATAATCATTTATTATTTTTCTAATACTTAGAAATAATCATTTGATATTTTTTTTAATATTTAGAAATAGTCATTAAATTAATTTCCTAATATTTCGAATTATACAAAATTTTGCCACTTTGTATTCCTTTTAGGTTAGGCTGTATTAATTAGTTGATATTCTTTTCTACGCTAAATATAAACATTGTTATTCTATTGGGCATTTAAAAATCAAGTATATTAATTTATAAAGTAAATGTAGTTGATAGTCTAAGAAGAGTAACCTTCTGCCAACGATTAATGTATTGTACTAATTATAAAGAAATTTTTGCATTGTTAATGTTTGTTCTGAATCCTTCTAAAATATACAGACACATACATGTGCAACGTATATTAGAGTTCTAAATCTTTGATTGTAGACACTACCCACTAGACAAAATAGTTATTACTATTTTTTTAATATTTAAGAATAGTAATTTAATTATTTTTCTAAAAATTAAGGTTCTAAATTTTTTTATTTGAAAAATGTACAAATATATAATTTTAAAAATGTAAAATCAACTTTTATAAATCCTAATAAACATTGAAAAATTTCTCGACGTCGGTGGCTTATTATGTCTTCTAGAGGTTTTCCATCAACATTCTTGGATGTAGATCAGTATTGAAAATTTATTAATTTTATTTTTTTCTTTTTGTGCTTTCTTACAAAAAAATATGTAAAATCCGGCTCCAAATACTAAATCAATTTAAAGCAAGGTATTGGGCATAAAAAAATATTTTTTGACTATTCTTCTCTCTTTCTTCATCTTTTTATTTTCATATGGCCAAATACTAGCAATTTTAATTCTTTTCGGTTATTCAAAATTACTTCATCAGCAAATATAGACGTTAAGCAGAATACAAAATATCACATAATATATTCACCTAATAAAAATATAATATAATTAGTAATATGTCCTAGAATTTAACATCATTACAAAAAGCTAAGAAAACGTATTTTATCACAAGATGATGAGAGTTTTGGCTTTGAAAAAGTTAATTAGTGTCGGCCGAAAGAATTATCTTTGGAAAGCATACTTTATCAATATCTTTAAAATATACCATTTATATTATTTTAAAATTTTATTTTTATTAACATGGGTACACACGTAACACGTCTATCTTAAGACTAATTTTGTATAAAAATATTCCTATTGTTATACTAATTCAAAGTGGACGTTTAATCCCACGTGGAACTGACATTTTAGCCATGTGGCATGTCACTTGTCCCCAACCCATTTTATTCTTCACCTTCACTTCTTCTGCCACCACTATTACCTCTTATCTCTTCACCATTAGTGCCATCATCAACACCCACCATTCCATCTTCACTCTCTAGATCGAGCTTAAGAAAAAATGTAAACAATTGTAGCAAAATAATTTTTAATTCAAAATTTTTTTCACTATAATAATCTTCAAAACCATTAACATGTGCATATTTCAATTAGGCTTCGTCAAGTATCGATAAATGCTTGTTTGATTTCCGGCGTTAGTCCCAATTAGTCCAGTCCCAGAATATGTACTAACACCGTATGAAAAATAAATGAGCTGTCATTTGTTCTTTTGATTTTATTTTTAATACATTTTTCCTTGTAATTTCCGCTTTATTACCAAAATATTTTTCTTCATTTTGGAAAAGGCCTAAAAAAAGTCTTGTGAACAATACTAAAAAAATATTTTCTATTTATATTTTTTGCTAAGTTCGGTCTAGAGAGTGAAGGTGGAGATGGTGAAAATGATGGTGGTCATGGTGGTGTTGATGGTGATACTAGTGGTGAGGGGGTGGGAGGTATTAGTGGTGATGAAAAAGTGAAGGGAGGAATAAAATGGGTTGGGGGTAGTGAGGTGGTATATCATATGGCCAAAATATTAGTGTCACATGGGATTGGGCGTCCACCTTGGACAACCTTAATGGAAGAGGATTTATTTGATCCATTTGTATAATAATAGGGGTATTTTTAGACAAAAGTATAACAGGGGATAAACTTGATCCTTTTCTCATAATAGAGGGACAAATTTGAACATTTCCACTAAAAAAATTGAGTTTGATTTAGTGGGAGAAAAAAAAGTAATAGTTTGATTTAGTTTGTTTGGTATAAAAAAAATCTCCTCATAATTAGTTTGATTTTGTATTAATTAAAAATATACTAAGTTAAAATCAAATCGATTCAATAGTATCTGTATATAGTTCTTTAAAATAATCCATAAAAATATTTATTATATTTAATTTATAAATATTTCTTAAACTTTTCTATGGTTCATGTTTTTTAAAACCAAAACAACTGAGAAAAGATCAACCAAAAAAGTATCTAAGCGAGAAAGTAAGTAGATCCGGAGAAAATAGAAAAAAAAAATATTAGGAATAAAAGAATCACAGTTTTTTTGTTGAACAAGAAGGATTAAATCTAGGGTGGTACTTCTATCCTAGAAACAGTGAAAATAGCACGGACTTGTTCGGACTGATAATTAAAAAATAGCCAGCATGTGTAAAGTAATTAAAAAATAGCCACTATTTTGCTGCAACACGGAAAGTTCCGGCATAATATACTGGAGATTGGTACACATGTGTGTAAACTTCCACCATATTAGGCTGCAATTCCAACACACGGAAAGTTCCAACATAATATACTGGAGATTGGAGCACGTGTCTATGTACTTCTAGCATTTTATGCTAGAACTCCAGTATATTATGCTGAAAGTTAACATGTAAAACATTTGAACTCCAGTATATTATGCTGGAATATTTTTCGAATTTTGAATAGTATTTTTGTTCAGATTTATCTTTACATGAAAAGCGGCTAAATTTAGTTTACTTTTGAAACTATGGCTATTTTTCAATACCACTTGTAAATCAGGCTATTTTTTTAATTTCACCCTAGAAAACGTAACAACAACCTGCTATGAAACTACGCATAAAGAGAAAAAACACTTTATTTAGTCGAGGTTTGGATTTAAAGAATTTTTGAATGGCCCAATAAATTGTACAGTTTATAAGTGTCATGACCCGGAATTCTCACTTTCGGAACCGTGATGGTGCCTAACATTTCACTCGCTAGGCAAGCCAACGTTAGAGTAAATCTTTTGCCATTGTAAACATTCCAAGTAATTAAACCCTTTTGAACTTAAATGCAGCTGAAATGATGTGCGAAAAGGTAAAACAACCAAAAATATCTAAGTACAATCCCGGATCTGGAGTCACAAGTGCATGAGCTACTAAAAGTTCTACAAATAGAATCTGAAATAAATACAACTATTTCGAATGAAATGAACAGTAACTAAGGAAAGAGGAAGGGGACTTCAAGGTCTGCGGACGCCAGCAGATCTACCTCGAGTCTCCAAATATGCCAATCCGAGCTGATGCACCTCACGTACAGCTGGGACCAGTACCAAAATCTGCACAAGAAGTGTAAAGTACAGTATAAGTACAACTGACGCAATGTACTTCGTAAGTATCGAGCCTAACCTCGACGAGGCTATGACAGGACACTCACGTAATTAAACCTGCACAAACGAAGATATACATGCAACATAACAACAAATAGAGATTAAATACGTACGATTGGGAGGGGACATGCAAGAATAAGATACGATAATTACAGCAGGAATGAAAACATAAGACTGTCAAATAAATCCTCAACCAAAGAAAACGGATAAACATAATGAATAAAAATGACACGACATCACCCGTCGTGCTTTTACTCTCAACCTCATCATAAAAATAATAATAATGGCACGACATCACCCTTCGTGCTTTTACTCTCAATCTCTCCATGAAACGATAAATACGGCACGACATCAGCCTTCGTGCTTTAAATTCTCCCTTACCATGTTGTAATAAATATAAAAATTGGGAGATAGATAATACAAGAATAAACCTTACGTCCATAAGGGTTCCAAGATACCAAACCTCAATTTCCAAGAATACTCAACCATCATGTTACGACCCCAATTTTCCTCCATAGGATGTTGTGACGGCACCTAGTCTCTAAGACTAAGTAAGCCTAAAAAAGCATGCGGAATAGCTGAAATAATAATCTAAGAACTCCAAACATCAACAACTGTATAAAGTAAAAGCTGATACTCAGAGTAACTACAACTCCCAAAACCCGGTGATGTATAAGTCAAGCTCTAGATACAATGTTGCAAATATCCTATACATCACTCTCTATCAAAACATAAAGAAACAAGGAAAGACAGGATAGAAGGGGACTATGAGGCCTGCGGACGCGGGCATGTATATTTTGAAGTCTCCAAGCTGCAGCACAACACTCTTATATCAAGGCTGATAGGATGTACCTGTATCTACACAAAAACATGTGCAAAAGCGTAGTATGAGTACACCACAACAGTACCCAGTAAGTGCCAAGCCTAACCTCAGTAGAGTAGTGACGGGGTCAGGCCAGGGCCTTACTGGAAATAATAAGAAACAACGCAAAAGATATAATGATATAATGAAGTGACAGGAAAGTGAAACAATAAGAATTTACGGAAGGTAATAACACGGAATCAAAGAAGACAAATACGACATGAAAGAAAGCAAGAATCTTACAAGTTAAGGAACAACAACAAACAATACAGAAAATAGAGGAAATCAACATGGGCACTCCCGAGGTACCGCCTCGTAGTCCCAAAAATAAATATCTCACAATCTTTCCTTATATCACTGCGGGAGCCTTTATATTTTGTTTTGAAAATCATTTTCCTGAAATAGCATCCTGCATTTTAGCCCACCTTATCACACCACATGACTTCTAGTAGTTCTCCTACTAGTCATGCGTATTAAGCCCACCTTATCTCACCGCATGCGTTTCAATACCCAGACCTTATACCACCACATGCGTATCATTAATCACAACGGCACATCAGAAACCTCGTGCAACAATAACAGCAGTCACCTCAACAATAACCACGAAAACCAAATATAACAACTGAAATAATGATATTTCAAGGATAGCAATTTCAAGTAAGGACTTTCACAGTTAAATAATGAATACGAAATCAAGAAAGCAGGGAATTCAACTAAGCATGTAGTACAAGTTACAAATAAGAGATAAGACAATTAAGCATGTGAAATTAGGCTAAACATAATGACTATAACGTGCTAAGTACTCAACTAAGGCATGAAAAGGAAACTACGTAGCAAAAATCGAAATTTCAACATTTAGCCCTTGTACGTACTCGTTATCTCGCGTTCACGACCTTCACATATCACAAATTATTACAATAATACCAAATCCTAAAGGGAAATTATCCCACACAAGGTTAGACAAGTCACTTACCTCAAACCACGCTCAATAATCAATCAATAAGAAGGTCTTTTCCTCGATTTTCCGACTCCGAACATCTCAAGTATAACCAAAAGTTATTACATACTATAAATATAACTATAGGAAACTAATCTAAAATAAAATTATGATGTTAGCAAAGAATTGAAAAATCGTCCCAAAAAGTCGACCTGGGCCCATGTCTCGGAACCCAACCAAAATTATAAAAATCCGAATACCCATTCGATATCGAGTCCAACCATACAAGAATTATTCAAATCTGATCCCATTTCGCCTTTCAAAATTCAAGAAGTCGGTCTAAGAATTTTACACCTTTTCCCCCAAAATTTTCAACCCAAATCCTTAATTAAATAAAGAAATCGGAGATAGATTAGTGAAAATTAATCAAAAACGAGTTAGGAACTTCTACCCCGACAATCTCTTTGAAAATCTCCCAAAATATCACCTTAATCCGAGCTCTCAAGTCCAAATAGTGAAAAATGACATAAACCCTCGATTTTAGAATTTTAATCTGCTGCCCAGTCAAATGCATCTTCGTGAACGCGGAAATTGTCCCCCGTTCGTGAAGCACAAAATACTTTAGGCCCAAACTTCCTCTTACGCGAACGTGAGGGGCTACTCGTGAACGCGATGACCAGGTTTCTCAAGCTTCACAATCGCGAAGCCCTGCTCGCAAACGCGTAGACCACGCGTAAGGTCCACCCCAATCTGCCACTCTTCTTAGCGAACGTGTGGGCTTCTTCGGGAACGCAAGGAACAAGTTCCACCTGCCTTCCAGGTACCCTTCGCGAATGCGAGACCTCTCTCACGAACACGATGAAGGAAACCAGACATCAGCTTCAGTAGTCTCTACATGATTCGAAAAGCGCCGTACAAGGTTTGAATCACGCCCGAGGCCCCCGGGACCCTAACTAATTATACCAAAAAGTCCTAAAACATCATATGAACTTAGTCGAGCCTTCAAATCACATCAAACAGTTCTAAAACCACGAATTGCGCATTGATTCAAGCCTAATAAACTTTTGAACTTCCAACTTCCACATCTGATGCCGAACCCTATCAAATTCTGATTGACCTTAGATTTTTCACACAAGTCATAATTGACATTACGAACCTATTACAACTTCCGGAATCAGAATCAGACCCCGATATCAAAAGTCTACTCCCGGTTAAACTTCCCAAAATTCCACCAATTTCCAACTTTCGCCAATTAATGCTAAAACGACCTATGGACCTCCAAATCAACATGCGGACACGCTCCTAAGACCCAAATCACCATACGGAGCCATTGGAACCATCGAAACTCTATTCAGGAGTCGTCTTCACACAAGTCAAACTACGGTCAACTCCTACGACTTAAACTTCCGTTTTAGGGACTATGCGTCCCATTTCAGTCTGAAACTCACCCGAACCTGATACCAAGTGCCTCGGCAAGTCACATAACTATAAAATGCAGTAGAGGGAGCAATATATAGGGGAATTGGGGCTAATACTCTCAAAACGACCGGCCGGGTCGTTACATCCTCTCCTTCTTAAAACAAACATTCATCCTCGAACGAGTATAGAGACATACCTGAAGTGGTGAAAAGATGAGGATAACGGCTACGTATATCATGATCGGTCTCCCAAGTCACCTCCTCGACTGGCTGACCCCTCCACTGAACCTTCACTAAAGCGATGTTCTTCGACCTCAACTTTCGAACCTGCCTGTCCAAAATGGCCACCGGCTTCTCAACATAAGATAGGTCCCTGTCCAACTAGACTGAGCTGAAGTCTAACACATGAGACGGATCGCCGTGATACTTTCGAAGCATGGAAACATGGAATACTGGATGAACTGCAGCTAGACTAGATGGTAGTGAAAGTCTGTAGGCCACATCTCCAACCCTCTCAAGAATCTCAAAAGGCCCGATATACCTAGGGCTCAGCATGCCCTTCTTCCTAAACCTCATAACACCCTTCACGGGCGAAACCCGGAGCAAGAGCCGCTCCCCAACCATGAATGCAACATCGTGAGCCTTTCGATCCGCATAACTCTTCTGTCTGGATTGGGCTGTACGAATCGATCCTAAATTAATTTAACCTTTTCCAAAGCATCCTGAACCAAATCTGTACCCAATAGCCTAGCCTCACCCGGCTCAAACCAACCCAACGGAGACCGGCACCGCCTACCATACAAAGCCTCATACGGGGCCATCTGAATGCTTGACTCATAACTGTTGTTGTAGCCTAACTCCGCAAGCGACAAGAACTGATCCCAAGAACCCCCCCAAATCCATCACACACGCATGGGGCATATCCTCCAATATCTGAATAGTACACTCGGAATGTCCGTCCGTCTAAGGGTGAAATGCTATACTCACCCGCGTGCCCAACTCATGTTGTACGGCTCTCTAGAACCACGATGTAAACTGCATATCCCTGTCAGAGATGATAGATACCGACACGCCATGAAGCCTGACAATCTCTCAAATATAAACCTGAGCCAGCTATTCTGAAGAATAAGTAGTCACCACTGGAATGAAATGAGCTTACATGATTATTCAATCCACAATCACCCATACCGCATCGAACTTCCTCTGAGTCTGTGGGAGCCCAATAACAAAATCCATAGCAATCCGCTCCCATTTCCACTCCGAAATCTCTAGATCTGAAGTAATCCACCTGGCCGCTGATCTCATACTTCACCTGCTGACAATTTACGCCCGAGCTACATATTCCACTATGTCCTTCTTCATCCGCCTCCACCAATAATGCTGCATCAAGTCCTGATACATCTTCGTGGCACCTGGATGAATGGAGTACCGCGAATCGTGAGCCTCCTAGAGAATCAACTCACACAAGCCATCTATATTGGGCACACATAGCCTGCGCTTCATCCGTAATACATCGCCCTCTCCAATAGTGACCTCCTTGGAATCGTTGTGCTGAACCATGTCTTTGAGGACTAGCAAATAGGGGTCATCATACTGACGCTTTCTGATACGATCATAAAGAGAAGACCGTGAAACCACACAAGCTAAAACTCGGTCTGGCTTAGAAACCTCCAATCTAACAAACTGGTTAGCCAAGGCCTGAACATCCAATGCTAATGGCCTCTCTGCTACCGGTAGATATGCTAAGCTGCCCAAACTTTCCACCTTGCGACTCAAGGCATTGGCCACCACATTGGCCTTCCCGAGATGATATAGAATGGTGATATCATAGTCCTTAAGAACCTCCAACCACCTCGACTGCCGCAACTTAAGATCCTTCTATTTAAACAGATGTTGTAGACTCCGATGATCGGTGTAGACTTCACAAGGGACACCATACAAATAGTGCCGCCAGATCTTTAAGGTATGAACCATAGCTGCTAACTCAAGGTCATGGACCGGATAGTTCTTCTCATGCAACTTCAGCTATCTAGACGTGTAGGCAATCACCCTACCGTCCTACATCAACACCGCACCGAGACCAATGCGCGATGCATCGTAATACACCGTGTAAGACCCCGAACCTATAGGCAACACCAACACTGGGGCTGTGGTCAAAGCTGTCTTGAGCTTTTGAAAGCTCTCCTCACACTCCTCGGTCCACCTAAACGGAGTACCCTTCTAGGTCAATCTGGTCATAGGTGCTGCAATAGATGAGAATCCCTCTACAAATCGACGGTAATACCCCGCCAAACCAAGAAAACTCCGGATCTCCGTAGCTGACGACGGTCTGGGCCAACTTTGTACCGCTTTAATCTTCTTCTAATCTACCTTGATCCCCTCACTCGACACTACATGACCCAAAAATGCCACTGAATTTAGCCAGAATTCACACTTTGAAAATTTTGCATATAATTTCTTTTCTCTCAAGGTCTGAAGCACAGTTATCAATTGCTGTTCATGATCCTCCCGGCTCCGGGAGTACACCAGAATGTCGTTAATAAACACAACGACGAACGAGTCAAGATAAGGATGAAATACATTGTTCATAAAGTGCACGAATGCTACTGGGGCGTTGGTCAGCCCAAAATACATCACAAGGAACTCGTAAATGTCCATACCGAGTCCTGAAGGCAGTCTTCCGGATATCTGGCTCCCGAATCTTCAACTAATGATAGCCTGAACGCAAGTCAATCTTAGAGAACACTCTGGTATCCGGCTGATCAAATAGGTCACTAATACGTGGCAATGGATACCTGTTCTTCACTGTAACCTTGTTCAACTGCCAATCAATACACATTCACATAGAACCATCATTCTTTACAAATAAGTGGAGCACCCCAAGACGACACACTGGGCCGAATGAATCCCTTATCAAGCAACTCTTGCAACTATTTCTTTAACTCTTTCAACTCTTCTGGGGCTATACGATAAGGTGCAATAGAAATGGGATAAGTGCCCGGTAACAAATCAAGAGCAAAGTCGATATCCCTGTCGGGCGGCACGCCTGGATGATCCATCGGGAATACATCTGGATAATCTGTCACTAACAGAACTGACTCGACGGTAGGAGTATCAACAATGACATCTCTCACATATGCTAGATACGGATCACACCCCTTCTCAACCATCCACTGAGCCTTTAGAAATGAAATAACCCTGCTAGGAACATAATCTAAAGTACCTCTCCACTCTAACCGCGGTAGACCTGGCATCTCCAACGTCATCGTCTTGGTGTGACAATCAAGGATAACATAATAGGGTGATAACTAGTCCATGACCAAAATAACATCAAAATCTACCATACTGAGCAACAATAAATCGGCTCTGGTCTTAAAACCACTAAGAACAACCAAACACGATTGATACACACAGTCAACAATAATAGAATCTCCCACGGGTATAGACCCATAGACAGGAGAACCCAAAGAATCACGGGATACACCTAAATACGGAGAAAAATAAGATGACACATAGGAATAAGTGGAGATTGGATCAAATAAGATGGATGCATCTCTATGACAGACCAGAAAAATACTTGTGATGACAGAGTCAGATGCAACTGCCTCCTTCCTAGCAGGAAGAGCATAGTATCTGGCCCGACCTCCCCCTCTAGGGCTACCTATGCTTGCTCGACCTCCACCTCTAGCTGGCTGTGCATGTGGGGTGGCAATTGTGCGGCGACCATATACTTAGAAGCCTGAGGGCCCCGTGGAATACGCGGAACCTGAGTATTCTGTGGAGGTGCACCCCTCCTGAGTCTGGGGCAATCCCTCACCATATTACGAGTGTCACCACACGCAAAACAAGCTGTCGGAGGACGTGGCTGCTGTGGCTGGCTCAGGCATGATCGGCTGGACTGATCGCTGAAAGCACCCCGTGTAGGAGGTACACTAGATAATGGCCGTGCAGCATAAAGAGCCTAAGGCCTAGGAGTGGCCGGAATATCGCTGGAAGCTGTAAGTGATGAATGAACAGGGCGACTCACATAGCCCCTACCATGACGAGCTGCAGACTATATGTGCCAGACTCTCGAGACCTCTTGGCCCCTCTCTCCTCTCTCTCCCGAGTCAGCATACCCTCCAATCTCCTAGCAATCCCCACTACCTGCTGGTATGCGATGTCCATCTCCAACTTTGGGGCCATGCTAAATCTAATACTGGGGTTGATCCCCTCGATAAAATGATGGACCCGTTCTCTAACAGTAGCAACCAAGGCTGGTGCATGTCTAGCCAAATTACTGAACCAGACTGCATACTCCCATACGGTCATAGAGCCTTGGCACAATTGCTCAAACTATGTACACCATGTATTTTTGAGACTCTGGGGAACATACTCCCTCAAGAATATATCTGAGAACTGAGTCCAAGTGAGTGATTCTGCCTCGGCCGGACTGCCCAACTTATATGCTTGCCACCACTGATAAGTCGCTCCTAAGCTGGAACATAGTGAAAGCAACCCCACTGGACTCCGCAAAACCCACAGTACGGAGGATACGGTGGAACTCCTCAAGAAAACCCTGGGCATCCTCTAACGCCAAGCCACTGAAAGTAAGAGGGTGGTACTTCTTGTACCTCTCGAGCCTGAGCTGCTCCTCCTCAGAAATTGCCGCCTTAACCTCGGGCTGAACTGGGGCTACCGGCTGTACTGATATAATCTCTGGGACCTAGTCAACCTGGACCCGCTGCTCTGGGGTACGGGCGGCTGGAGTCTGTGCTCCTCCCCCGGCCTGAGATGTGGCAGGAACAAGTGGTATCAACCCTGCGTGAGCCAAAGTGCTGAACATGCTCAGAAACTGCGCGAGAGTCTCCTAGAGGGCTGGTGCAGTAACAAGCGTCTCAGGTGCCTGCCCTCCATCTGGAGCTACTAGTGGTTCCTCTGTAGCAGCTCGTGCAGGTGCTCTAGCTGCACCACGTGGACATCCTTGGCCTTCACCCTGACCTCGACCTCTCGCGGCTCTAGCAGGGGGCGCGGGGGTCTGGTCATCTGATCTAGCTGTACGTGTCCTCACCATCGGTGAGAGAATACAAAGACAGAAAATTCAGAATCCGAAGTCAAAGATTTTGCACGACAAGCAATCAAAGAAGTGAAGCTTTTCCTAGCAGTTCCATAGCCTCCCGAAGATAAGTACAGATGTCTCCGTACCAATCTGCGAGACTCTACTAAACCTACTTGTGACTCATAACACCTATGAACCTAGAGTTCTGATACCAACTTGTCACGACCCCAAATTCCCTCCATAGGATGTCGTGACGGCACCTAGTCTCTAAGACTAGGTAAGCCTAACAAGCATGCGGAATAACTGAAATATTAATCTAAGAACTCCAAACATCAAAAACTGTATAAATTAAAAACTACAACTCCCAAAACCCGGGTATAATTCACAAGCTGTAGATACAATATTGCAAATATCCTATACATCACTCTCTATCAAAACATAAAGAAACAAGGAAAGACGGGATATAAGGGTACTCTGAGGCCTGCAGATGCAGGCAGGTGTACCTTGAAGTCTCTAAGCAGCAGCACAACACTCTAATATCGAGGCTGATAGGATGTACCTGGCTCTGCACAAAAATATGTGCAGAAGCGTAGTATCAGTATGCCACAACGATACCCAATAAGTGCCAAGCCTAACCTTAGTAGAGCAGTGATGAGGTCAGGTCAGGACCCTACTGGAAATAATAAAAAATAAGGCAGAAGATATAATGATATAATAAAATGACAGAGAAGCGAAACAATAAGAATTTACGGAAGGTAACGTCATAAATCAAAGAAGACAAATACAACATGAAAGTAAGCAAGAATCTTACAAGTTAAGGAACAACAACAACAACAAACAATATAGCAAATAGAGGAAATCAACAGAGGCACTCCTGAGGTACCGCCTCGTAGTCCCAAAAGCAAATATCTCACGGTCTTTTCTTATATCACCGTGGGAGCCTTTATATTTTATTTTGAAAATTATTTTCCAAAAATAGAATCCCGCGGTTAGCCCACTTTATCACACCGCATGACTTCTAGTAGTTCCCTTACAAGCCACGCGTATCAAACCTACCTTATCTCACCGCATGCGCTTCAACACCAAGACATTATACCACCGTATGCGTATCAATAATTACAACGGCACAGCAGAAATCTCGTGCAACAATAACAACAGTCACCTCAACAATAACCACGATAACCAAATATAATAACTGAAACAATAATATTTTAAGGATAGCAATCTCAAATAAGGACTTCCACATTTAATAATGAATACGGAATCAAGAAAGCAGGTAATTCAAATAAGCATGTAGTACAAGTTGCAAGTAAGAGATAAGACAAGTAGGCATGTGAAATTAAGGTAAACATGATGACTATAATGTGCTAAGTACTCAATTAAGGTATGAAAAGGAAACTACGTAGCAAAAATCAGAATTTCAACATTTAGCCCGTGTATGCATTCGTTACATTGCGTACACGGCCTTCACATACCACAAATTATCACCACACTACCAAGTCTTAAGGGGAATTTCCCCCACACAAGGTTAGACAAGTCACTTACCTCAAATCACGCTCAATCAATCAATAAGAAGGCCTTTCCCTCGATTTTCCGACTCCGAATGGCTCGAATCTAGCAAAAAACAATTACATACTATAAATATAACTACAGGAAACTAATCTAAATAATGAAATTATGATTTTAACAAAAATTTAAAAATTCGCCCCAAAAAGTCGACCCGGGCCCACGTCTCGGAACCCGACATAAATTATAAAATCCGAACACCTATTCGATATCGAGTCTAACCATACAAAAATTATTCAAATCCGATCCCATTTCGTCTTTCAAAACTCAAGAATTTGGTCTAAGAAATTTACACATTTTTTCCCAAAATTTTCAACCCAAATCTTTAATTAAATGAAGAAATCGAAGATAGATTAGTGGAAATTAATCAAAAACGAGCTAGGAACTCTTACCCCAAAAATCCTTCTGAAAATCTCCCAAAATATCGCCTTAATCCGAGCTCTCAAGTCCAAATGGTGAAAAATGACATAAACCCTCGATTTTGGAATTCTAATCTGCTGCCCAGTTAAATCCTTTTTCGCGAACGCGGAAATTGCCTCACGTTCGCGAAGCACAAAATACCTCAGACCCAGATTTCCTCTTACATGAACGCGAGGGTCCACTCGCTAACGCAATGACCAGGTTTCTCAAGCTTCGCGATCGCGAACACGTAGACCACGCGTGAGGTCCACCCTAGTCTTCCACTCTTCTTCGTGAACGTGTGGGCTTCTTCGCGAACACGAAGAACAAGTTCCCACCTACTTCCAGGTACCCTTCGTGAATGCAAGATCTCTCTCGCGAACGCAATGAAGGAAACCAGAGATCAACTTCAACATTCTCTACATGATCCGAAAAGCACCGAACAAGGTCCGAATCACGCCCGAGGCCCCCGGGACCCCAACCAATTATACCAACAAGTCCTAAAATATCATACGAACTTAGTCGAGTCTTCAAATCACATCAAACAATGCTAAATCCACGAATTGCGCATCGATTCAAGTCTAATAAACTTTTGAACTTCTAACTTCCACATCCGATGCCGAACCCTATCAAATAAAGTCCGATTGACCTAAAATTTTGTACTCAAGTCATAATTGACATTATGGACCTATTCCAACTTCCGGAGTCGGAATCCGACCTCGATATTGAAAGTCCACTCACGGTCAAACATCCCAAAATTCCACCAATTTTTAGCTTTCGCCAATTAACGCCGAAATGACCTATGGACCTCCTAATCAACATTAGGACACACTCCTAAGACCCAAATTACCATATGGAGCCATTGGAACAATCGAAACTCCATTCCGGAGTCGTCTTCACACAAGTTAAACTACGGTAAACTCTTACGACTTAAACTTCCATTTTAGGGACTATGTGTCTCATTTCACTCTGAAACTCATCCGAACCCGACACCAAGCGCCATGGCAAGTCACATAATCACAAAATAAAGTAGAGGGAGCAATAAATAGGGGATCAGGGGTAATACTCTCAAAACGACCGGCCGGGTCGTTACACATCACAATTAAATTTACAAATGCGAAAAGAATGATCAAATAAAGGATAAACTAATCTAAGCATGGATATCATAAGTAAAGAAGGCAATAAATTACAAGAAACAAGTTTCACCGGCATGCTTTAACCCAAAACAACGATAAGTACTTGTCACCTCACATATACGTTGTACCCAAACATTTAAACACGTAGCAAATAGGCAAACAAGTCCTAATCCCTAAAGTCAAGGTTAATGCTCGCAAATGTGAAGCCTTGTTCGCAAATGCGAGGCTCGCAAATGCAAGCCAGATCTCGCAAATGCGAGACCTGCACCAGAGCACCAGCAACAAAAGAGGCATCAGCTATTCTACCAAGTCCGAAATCACTCTGTGGCCTATCCGAAACTCACCCGAGCCCTCGGGGCTCCAAACCAAGTATGCACACAAGTCCAAAAATATCATACGAACTCGCTGGCGCGATCAAAACACCAAAATAACACCTAGAACTACGAATCGGACACTAAAACGAATAAAGTTTTCAATAAAACTTAAGAACTTCCATTTTAATGGCCGGACGTCTGAATCATGTCAAATCAACTCCGTTTTGCACTAAATTTTACAGACAAGTTGTAAATACTGTAATGAACCTATACCAAGCTCCAGAACTGAAATCCAGACCCAGTAGCAACGAAGTCAACCTTCGGTCAAATTTATAAATTCTTTAAATTTTTAAACTTCAAACTGCAATAATTCAAACTAGAAACCTCCGAATTCAATTCCGGGCATACGCTCAAGTCCCAAATCACGATACGGACCCACCGGGACCATCAAAACACGGATGCGGGTCCGTTTGCTCAAAATGTTGACCAAAGTCAACTCAAATAAATTTTAAGGCACGAATTCACATTTTAATCAATTTTTTTCACATAAAAGCCTTTTGGATAAAGACACGGATTACACGTAAATCGAGAAAGGCTAAAAGGAGCTATTAGAGGTTTCAAAATACACAGTTAAGAGTTAAAATTCTAGATAACCTATCAGGTCATCACAATAAGTATCCGCAAAAAGTTAGTAACACTATATTTTAATATATATCATGACTTATCAGTTTTCGTGTTATTTTAGTGAGAAGTATCATATAATTGTTATTTTACTATGACCGAATTTTTTTGGAGCTCGGCTTCATTTGTTTGCACTTTGGAGGCCTGAATCTTAATTATTTAGATCTTAATCATTAAGTGCATTTGTTTTTAAAGTCTGAATCTTAATTATTTAGATCTTAATCATTATGTGTGTTTATTTTTTTACTTCATAACCACTTAATGGGTCTGAATGGGCCTGTATGATTAAGATCTATAACAGAAATTTAATTTCATTAAGATGTTATCATCCATATTCATTATTACGTGTCGCCACCACCTACCATTATCAACTACCACCAAGCTGCAGCCACCACCACTATACTCAACCACCATCACCACCACCATCAGCCTCAATCATAGCCACTACCATTATCGACTACCACCACCCACCATCCCCACCACTCTCAGCACCATCGTTCTCAACCACAACCAACACTCATCCACCAAAACTACCACAACTAACCACCTCATCACCATCAACAACCATAGCCGGCACTACCTATCATTATAAACTACCACCACCTACATCTACCTTCGTCAATCACAATTATCACTACCACCCACCAATATTAACTATTACCACCCACCACCACCATCCTCAATCATAATCGCCACCACTATTAATAACCACTAGCTACTACCATGCAGTGGGCAAGCCAGGAATTTCATTTAGGGTGTTCAAACGTGAAATAAGTAAAAAAAAATCCCCCCTGTAAAGTATGTTAAATATATGTTATATACAATTAAAATCTAATATTTTACCTATATATATAGTTTAACTTTTCGACGAAGAAGGGTGGTCAGTTGACCACCCTTAAAGCTATGTACCTTCGTCCCTGCTACCATGAACCATCACCATCAACTAAAACTACTACCAACCACAACCTCTAGTCGGCATTCACAACCACCACCATTAGCCATCACCACCAGCAACTACCATATTCTAAAAAAATTATATATTGTATTAATAGAATATTAGTTTTAATTAGTATTTCATTTGAATTTTATGTTTACTAATTTGCAAATAAAGATAAACTTATACATTCAGATGTTAAAAATCAAACAGTCTTGATCATTTAGTATTAATACACATCTTAATATTTAGATGTGTATTCAAATTCAGAAGTTTTAATCTTAATATACAAATCTTGACATTCAGATGTGTATATAGATTCAGAATCTTAAAAAAAAACAAATGAGGAATTCATCCTTCACTATTTCTTTTTTGAGGGATAAGCTCTTATCCTTGTATTGTAACATTGACTTGAGGTTTAAGCCCCTTAGGGGCTGTTTGTCGGAAACGAGTTATCCCAGGGTTAATTATCCCGGGATTAGTTATCTCATTCTTCCATTGGGATTAAAAAATTCTAAGATCCCGGGATAACTAATCCTGGGATTAGTTATACCGTAATTTTATCCTAACCAAACAAGAAAAAAACTCATCTTAAATTTAATCCAGAAATTAATTATCCCTTATCCCTTGTACCAAACGAGTCCTTATTATACTCTTTAGTGCTCGTTTGGTTTGAGGACAAGAAATATGATTATGGTATAAGTTTAGTATTGCTTTAGGTTTGTATGTTGAAACTTGGTAGCTAATCATTGTAAGTTAATACCCCCAGTTAATATATTATTTTAGTCTTAATAAATATAATTTGGTATAATAATGTGGATTAAGTTGTAATGGATTCAAATTAAAAGATAAAATAATTCTTTATTATTTTTTCCTCAAACCATCGTCAAAATTATTTATATCTCATTTTTATTATATAAAATTAAACGTCCGATAGAAAATAATCTCTACATTTCAGTCTTCTATAACTAATTCATACATTGCTAATCTATATATTATAATTTTTGTATAACTTGTTGCTCCACAAAGGACACCTAACTTCATAAGATACAACACCCCAGCTAACTTGAGAAAAGTCAAGAACAAAAGATTTCTAAGGTTTAAATGGCAAATTAGTCCAAACATAATTTTTTTAAAAATCATTAGCTTAGAAGAATTATTATAAAAAGTAAATAATATAAATATCCATAATATCGTAAATGATTAAGGGAGAATACATAATTACCTACTTTAATTAGTCTCAGTTTGTCAATTACACACTTAAACTTTGCGAGAATTTTTGTAACCCCTTAAACTATTTTGAATTGAAATTATTTCACCCTTTTTTGGTGACATGGCATAGAAAGTGATTACACTCTCTATCAAACATGTGAGAAGCAAGTAGAAAAGCATTCTTGACCAGAAAATCAATAACGTTGGCTGTAAAACTTTATTTTTGACCAGCTAAGCTCCATTACTCCACTTTTCTTTCACTCCATCAATAATTTACCCAACTCTTTTATTTCACTAAAATTATGTCTGGGCCATAGAAAATAAAATCCAAATCATAAAAATTATTTAGTTGAGATACAAATATAATAAGTCTTACTTTTATGCTTTCTCTAAGAATTTACTTCAATGACAAATCTATATATTTTTCTTTACTGAGTCTAGTATTTTTGTCAAAATATTCACTATATCACTTTTGAGCAGTTTTTTTCGCTTTGGAACTTTTATTCATTAGCAAGGCAATAGTATTTCTAATAGAGTTTTAAATTTTACATTATTTAAATAAGAAAGCAAAGGAAAAATGAGACTAGTGTTCTCGCAGTTTTTTCTTTACTTTTGAGAACATGCTCTGTATGATATATCTATTTCTCAGTTGGACGTTGGTGGCTTGGTAGTGCTTTGGATTAGGTGGTTTCTTTGTGATGATTCTGTGAGTGGTTTTAGTTTGATGGTTATTTGGTGGTCCAAAGGTAAAAATATGATGAGTAGAATATGGTGGAAGAAAAGTGAAAAAGAAAGAAAAATCACATTTTAGAAAAAAAAATGTGGCAATACATGTGAAGTGCGTGAGTAGCACTGCTCAAATAAGATCTTATTTTAGTCAGGGGGATGGTAATAATTTTATTTTAACAAGTTCGGGGGGTTATAGGACCCGTCGCAAACTTAAGGTACATAGTTGGAGAAATGAGATAAGTTAGAGGGATAATTATGTATTCTCCCTAAGATTATGAAACCAAATCTTTTTTTTTTGATTGAAATTATCCCCCAAAAGAGGCTAGAGGGACAAGCCCTTTTACCATCTACCAGGCCACCACGCTAGAGTTGCACCTTTTTTGGCAAAAGAATCCGAACACAATATTCTTTCCGGATGTACTATTGATATAGAAATTTGTGTTATCTTTCTGCATTCGTAAAACAAACTCTACAAACTTAAATAAAGAAAAAACAAAAATGAAGAAGTGGAATTATATTCGAATTTATTAAATTCATAATATTTTCTTAAGAAACTTAATTTTTTTTTAGTATCCGAGGTTTAACATTACTAAAAATCCAGAAAAAAACGACTACGAAAAGCGACCAAAATTGGTCGCTTATTGGCCAAAAAGCGACCAAACAGGCTTAGTCGATATTAAGCTGGTCCTTTTACCTAGCGACGTCTTTAAGGTAAAAGGACCAAATATTCCGGGTAAAGAAAATAGCGACCAACTTTGGTCGCTAATATTGGCGACCAAAGTTGGTCTCCAAATGTAAATTACGTTTTTTATTTATTTATTATAATCTAGAAAATGGCGACCAACGTTGGTCGCTATATAATTAATTTTTTTGATTTTTTTAAAATTAAGCGACCAAAGTTGGTCGCTATTTGCAAGAATTAATTTTTATTTTTAAATTATAAGCGACCAACTTTGGTCGCTATATTTGCAGAAATTATTTTTTTAAAATTGAATGGCGACCAAAGTTGGTCGCTTTTGATAAATCTGGGTTAAATAGCGACCAAAGTTGGTAGCTATTTCCCAGAATATTGTTTTTTTTAAAGAGAAAAGCGACCAACGTTGGTCGCTTTTCTTGGTACATTTTTGGCAGAAACTGCCTGTTTTGGCAGCTATACCACCTGCCAGCTTACCAAATTCCTAAACAGGCATTTTATGCCATAAACAACAACAACAACAACAACAACAACAACAACAATAAACAACAACAACAACAACAATAAACAACAATAAACAACAACAACAACAACAACAATAAACAACAACAACAACATTAAAAGTAACAAACAATAACGTTCAATAGAACTTATACATTAAGCTAACCAAAATAAGTTAACTGTTATTACAAGTCAAGGATTATTTTATACATCATTATCGTCATCGTCTGATGAAGTTTCATCACGAAGACGGTATGGAGAAGGGTGTAGTTGTCTAGGACGGGAGGAATAATAACGGAGAGGACGGGAGGAACTAGCACGGGGAAGGCGAGCCTCTGGCGATGACTCACGAGACCGGAAAATCGAAAAACTACCAGAAGCCAAGAGAGATTTGAGCTGCTCTTGTATGCCAATGTACTGAGCATTTCTAATACTTTCTCTTTCCTTGGCGGCTTCTAGCTCGGCTATGAGCTTTGCCACAGTCTCCCGCACAAAGGAGAGGCTCTCCCCATCAAGTTGCTCGGCTTGCGCAGAAGTCCCTATTCCTTGCATTCCACACTTATAGTGATGGAATTTCTTAGTAGGAAGCCTGTACACCTTCCCCCATTATGGACTGCCAGCAGCCTGCGTCCATAGTCTTTCAGCATCCTCGTCCGAAGGTTGGATTGGGTCGCCCGACTCATTAGGTGGCTGATTGCGTATGAATTCCTCCACTTCAGCTGTGAAGCGACCCTATAAGAAAAATTACATTGAATTAGTATTTCAAAAGTTATATAAAAGTAAATCAAAATACTTAATGAAAATTAAAAACTTACATGTACAGTCGAGACTCGGCCCTTGACCCACCTTTCTTCATCCGTTTTTTTCTTCTTCTTTACAATATGAGTCTCCTTGAATAACTCATCTTGCTTCATCGGACGCCCCAACTTCTTTTCCTGAAAACTCATAAATTTTAGTTAAGAAACAGAGTAGATATGCTTTGAAAATTAAAATAAATTAAGCAATTACGTACCATTCTTCTCTTTATTGTCCCTAGGCTGATCGCACCTCCAGTGTGCAGGGATCCTCCCTTCTCAGATGCACGAGCTTTCTTTCCTTTCTCGCTCTTCTTTAAGAACTCTGCGGTAAGCTATTGCCTTTGCAAATCCTCCATAAATGCTAAAGCAACCAGGAGTACTTCTGGTAAATTTCTAGCTTTGGAGAAACAATGGACAACCGCTTGCGAGTCTTGAGATGAAAATTTGCAGCTACATCCGCGCTATAGCAGTGTTCCCATACACAGTAGCTCTGTATTTCAAAAGTTAAGTATAATATGGAAATATCATATTATAATGTAAGTATGTGTGTGTGCGTGTGTGTATATATATATATATACATACATACATATATATATATATATATACAAACTATATTCTATAATACATATTTAGATGGAAATATCATAAATATAAATAATTGTACTGCTTAAAAGAATATTTATACCTTAAATTCATTGAAAATTTGATCCTTCATCGAGAATGGGAAATCACTCCAAGTCGCATAAGGGCCATCTAATAGCTTTCTGGTGGCTTGGGAGATTATCCTTGTAGTAATATTACTAGGGATGAACCTGCAATTTAATTAAAAAACACATTAATATCTTAGTAAAACTGTATAAAATAATAAACGTAAAAATAACAAATAACTCTTACCCATCACCCTCAGGGACTATGATGATCCTGCCATATTGATCACGATGCACCTCCTCGTCATCATCACCATCACTGTCCGAACCATGTATATCAGAGGCATGTGTGGAAGGTGTAGGGAGGGGGGGAGGGGTCAGAGCTAGTGTCTCGCAGGCGAAGGCCTGTAATAGATAGAGTCCCAGATGAAGATTGTGAGCACGTGATTTTTACCTTACTTGAAATACTTTCATAAAAATTATTAAATAAGTTTAATTAAGTATTAATCATTCA
>MCJB01032226.1:66133-78176 GCA_002018475.1 Nicotiana obtusifolia | reverse complement strand
AAAAAAAAAAAAAAAAAAAAAAAAAAGAAAGAACAATGATGCCATTGAGGCAATGGGGTTTTAAAAGAAACTAAAGTGTACAGAGAAAGAAAAATGTAATTAGTGTTCAAGGAGGATGTAGTCACTCATATCTAAATATTTATCCTACCCATCTTTAAACCTACATTACAAGCTCAAAAAGTCCTTATGTGATCTCCAACCGAGTGTTCTTAGAAGTAGGTGACGAATTAAAATAAGGGCAAGCCTATGGTATGGTATGTGGTGACACTTGAATATGAGAGTGAGTGTATTTGCACTTGAGTCCCTGTGTGAGGTTATGATAAATATTGTGAGTTTGGGACTTTCTTTCTGGTAAGGGCACATGAATTGCGAGGTTGATAAAAAGTTGAGTTTGAGTAAAGCATAAGTGTATTCAGCTGAAGGTAGCCTTTAGTCACTTTGTTGAGGCTCAAAGTTCACAAGCTGATTGGTTTTCCTTGAATATACTGATGATTCAGGGAGGGTAAAGCAATCAAAGAGATATGCTTGAAATACTAACAACAAACACTGTCCATAGTCATTATTGTTTCATGTTTTATAAATAGAGTCTAGAATAAGACAGTGTCGTCTTAGTTGCTTGAGGACAAGCAAGAGTTAAGTTGGGGGTGTTGATGTGCCGGAGAATTTCGGCACATCTTGATACTACTTGCTTAGATTTTAACTTGTTTTACGTGCAAATTCCCTCGATATTTATGTAATTTTAGTTTATTTGTAGAATATCAAGTGTAAGGACCTAAAAGCACGGAAAAGAGCTCAAAAAGCCAACTAAAGACAAGAAAAGCATCGAAAAGCATCGCAGAGGTGAATATGCGGTTGCAAACATCACATGCGATCCGCATATTTCACGATAAAATCGCAAACCAAGACAGACTTTGGGGCAAATTCTCATGTCAAGAATGCGGTCGCATATGCGACCGCATAACTAAGATGCGGACCGCAGATACGCACTTGGAGATCGCAGACACAAGCAGAGTTTTGGGTGAAGTTCAGGGTAAGGAATGCGATCGCATTTGCGATCGCATAATTAGTATGCGCACCAATCACTAAACCGTAGATCAAGTATGAAGTTTACGGCTTGTTGGATTTGCGATGCAGAAGGTGGCCGCATTTCTTCAATGCGGACTGCGAATCCAGAATGCGATGAAGGAAAAATCCATGGGTGAAATCTGCGACGGACGTGTAAGATTTGCGGACCACATTTATGTTATGCGACAGAAATGCGGTCGCATTATTGACATCAGGGGCAAATCAGTCCGAATTTTGCCTCGATTTTTGGGCCTCTATAAATAGGTTTAATAGGGTTTTGTGAGGGCTATCTTGTCAGAATTTAGAGCATAAAGTACTAGGCTTGAGTTATTTGGTTTCGAGGAAGCTTTTTGGATCAATTACCTTCTATTTTGTAAGCTTATGACAATTACTATTGTTTCAATTTCAGTTTTCAGCATGAGTAACTAATTCTAAACGCTAAGGTTGTGAACCCTAAATGGGTATGATGCAATTGGGATTTTGATATTGAATATAGTTTCAACGGTTGATTGATATTTGTTTACTTATTATGCTTTAAATAATTGTTGGTGGTTGCAAACATTAACAAACGCCATTTGATTCCACCTTTGCTTGGGAAAGCGGGGTAGAATTTGGTAGAAGTAAATAACAAAGACTCAAGGCTTTAAACCTTATTTAATAAAATCACTTAGGAATAAGTGGGTTTTAATTTGGCATAGATTGATTGTTCTTAATCACGACTCTTTTTTATTTGGAAAAATCATAAAGAGGAAATATTACCCACCTGTTGGAAAATATTGGGTAGTCAATTAGGCATCAATTGCATATCAAAAGA
Source organism: Nicotiana obtusifolia (assembly GCA_002018475.1). Taxonomy (NCBI): domain Eukaryota; kingdom Viridiplantae; phylum Streptophyta; class Magnoliopsida; order Solanales; family Solanaceae; genus Nicotiana; species Nicotiana obtusifolia. The sequence continues at coordinate 76,297 of MCJB01032226.1, read as the reverse complement.
TTCTTCCGTTGGAAATATATAATATTGATATCGATAGCATTATACTTCATTAAGGGGGACACAACCTTGATTTCTTTAATCATATTATTCTTATTCATAATACTACAATTAGTCTTCATTTAAACTTAAATTAAACTCATCTTTCTGTTATGATTACTTGATAGAATTACGACTGTAGTTGAGTACTACACTAATTAAGTAAACGTTTCACACCTATTCCCTGTGGGATTCGACCCCAACCTTGTTGGGTTATTATATTTGATACAGACCGCTTACACTGTTATTAAGGTGTAATTTAAGCGTATCATTTAGCAATTTAAAACATCATCATCATCATCATCATCATCATCATAATAATAATAATAATAATAATAATAATAATAATAATAATTAACGATAGGTAAAATCTAATATATATATATAGGATAAATCTATAAATAACGCGGTCTATACTATTCACAAAAATTCAGAACCACAAGTACATGAACGACTAGAATATTACAAATATGGTTTGAAATGAAATACAACTATCTGAAACTAGATAAACAGTAAAAGCATGATAGAAAGGGGACTTTAGGGACTGCGAACACCGAGTAGCTCTACCTCAAGTGTCCTGTAGAAGTCGGATTCAAGCGAACTCCTCTACGCACCACTAGGACCCACCCCCTAATTCAAACCCCCAAATTTCGATCTACCCACAACATGTATTTTCCCCCCAGCGTTGATTTTTAATACAATCACTCACAAATGATTACCCATAGCAAGGTGTTGGGGAGAAAAAGGAGGGTAATGAAAGCACATGGCACTCTTCAATTTGACTAAGCAAGAGAAAAGATGGAAATGGACATACCAGATATCAGAAGATGGAGTATTTCAGTCTGAATCGCAAGCAAGGTAAGCCCTTCCTTTTCAATTCCTCTTTGATTTTGTTTTTCTTAGTGTTTTTTGGTCTTTTCTTTCTTTTCTTTTGTGTTATGATTTGCGCCCGTGTGTGTTGGAGTTTAGATGAAAGACGGAAATGAGAGAAAGACCTAGGACTTAATAGCTGAGCATTTTGCGGTGAAAATATGTTATGCGATGGGTTAGTGACTGAGTGCTGCGCAACAGATCTGCGACCAGTTGTGTGCAGATTCAGGCGTTGTTGGTTCCGCTCCGGAGTGCTGACTCCTCCCGTCCAGGCGGTGATTCAGAGACTACGAGGTATCTGTTGGCGTAAGCAGCCCCATATCTCCCTTATCTTATTGTTTCTATGTCCTTCAAACAGTTGTGCCAGAAATTGTATTTATTAGACTTGTATCAGGATCCATAGTTGCTCATGGCTTGTGACACTCCCGGTTTGGGCTGTGTCGGGATGGTTTCTATTATGGGTAGCTATATTTTCGCGAATTATTGCTATTAAATCATGCTTATATTGTTTTCATGTTAATTAACTGCTTAAAATGAGATTTTGGTCAAATTGATTGGCCTTGTCTTCACGAGAGGCGCCATCATGCGGTCACGTAATCATTATGCGGGCCGCAAAAAGTGAATCCTCACCGCATTTATTAAGGCTCAATTTGCATTTTTTCTGCTTTCTGCGTCCACTATGCGGTCCACAAATCCTTTATGTGGCCGCATATGTTGCCGCATAACACAACTGAAGCTCGGCTTGCTTTCCTTCATTTTCCTCTGCCCTTGCATCCTATTTTCTTGTATTTTGGGTCACCTGCATTCTAACACACACGTCAAATTGCTCAACACTAAAAATAAACTTACCGAAATTAAAATCTAACCAAAAAGTGTTACCAACACGTTGGTTGCCTCCCAAGAAGTGCTTGATTTAACGTCACGGCATGATGATGTTGCCCCCATTTTGGCTAATCAATAGTGGGGGTTGGTGTAGGACCATCCTTGATTGCGAATTGTTCTACCAAGTGCCTTTCTCCAATGGTTCTGAGGTAATGCTTCATCCTTTGGCCATTTACTTTGAAGGTTCGAATCCCATCCTTGGATTCCAATTCAATAGCGCCATAGGGAGACACATTCAACACTTTGAACAGGCCAGACCATTTGGATTTGAGTTTGCCCGGAAAGAACTTCAATCTCGAGTTGAAGAGTAAGACCAAGTCACTGGATTTGAATTCTCGCTTCAAAATCTTCTTGTCATGAACAAACTTCATTGTTTCTTTATATATAGATGCATTCTCATAGGCATGAAAATGGACTTCTTCCATCTCATTGAGTTGTGTCATCCTTAGATTAACAGCTTCGGCCCAGTCAATATTTAACTTTTTCAATGCCCACATAGCTTTGTGTTCAAGCTCCACTGGCAAGTGACACGCCTTACCAAAAACCAACTGGTACGGTGAGGTGCCAATAGGAGTCTTAAATGATGTTCGATATGCCCACAATGCATCTCTAGCTTCTTTGACTAGTCCATAATGTTTGCATTAACAGTTTTTGCTAGAATATTTTTGATCTCTCGGTTGGAAAGTTCAACTTGACCGCTTGACTGAGGATGATAAGGGGTGGCCACCTTCTGCTTAACTCCATATTTTTTGAGCAACCCGGCAAAAGCTTTATTGCAAAAGTGAGACCCACCATCACTAAGGATGGCCCTTGGGGTTCCAAACCTAGTAAATATGTTCTTCTTCAAGAAGGCGGTTACACTCCTTGCCTCATTGTCCGGCAAGGCAATTGCCTTGACCCATTTGGAGACATAATCTACTGCCACCAAGATATATGTCATGCCGTAAGAGCTTACGAAGGGACCTATAAAATCTATCCCCCACACATCAAATATCTTCACAAAGTTTATAGGCATCTCATGCCTTTGAGAAATTGACCCTTGTCTTTGACATTGATCACATGACTTGACCATTTGGTTTGCATCCTGGTATATGGATGGCCAATAATAGCCGCATTCAAGCACTTTTGTTGCAGTACGATTTCCACCATGGTGGGCCCCAAATGGAGAGTCATGACATGCTTTGAGAATTTGAATTACCTCTTCTTCCAAAACATAACGCCAAATGATGTTGTAGGCATAAATCCGAAACAAAAAGGATTCCTCCCAATAGTATTGTCTACACTCCCGCAAGAACTTTTTCTTTTGATAAGCTTCCAATCCGTCGGGGATAAGGTCACTAACCAAGAAGGTAGCGATGTTGGCATACCAAGGAGTGAAGGTGCTAGACAATGCCAGGATGTGTTCATCAGGGAAGGTATCATTAATTTAAAGATCTTCTTTTGGTCTCCCTGCCTCTTCAAGCCTAGATAAGTGATCTACAACTTGATTCTCTGTTCCTTTCCGATCTTTGACTTCAAAGTCAAACACTTGTAACAAAAGAACCCACCTAATAAATCTTGGTTTAGAATCCTTCTTTTCCATAAGGTAGCAGAGAGCAGCATGATCTAGACTATCACTTTGGATCCCAACAAATAGGCCCAGAATTTATCAAAAGCATAGACAATAGCAGGCAGTTCTTGCTCCGTCACAGTGTAATTTATTTGTACACCATTGAGTGTCTTGTTTGCATAGTAGATAGGATGAAGAATATTGTTATGTCGTTGACCAAGTACCACTCCAATAGCTACAACACTAGAGTCACACATGAGTTCAAATGGAAGAGGCCATCGGGTGTGACAATAATAGGTACCATGGTGAGCCTTGCTTTCAATTCCTCAAAAGCTTTGAGGCACTTCTCATCGAAATCAAACTTTGCATCCTTTTCAAGGAGCTTGCACATGGGACTTGCAATTTTTGAGAAGTCTTTGATAAATCGCATAAAAATCCGGCATGCCCCAAAAAGCTCCGAACGCCTTTTACCGAAGTGGGAGGAGGAAGCTTGAAAATGTTCTCGATCTTTACCTGATCAACCTCTATTCCTTGCTTGGAAATTTTGTGGCCCAAAATAATACCCTCATCCACCATAAAGTGATATTTTTCCCAATTTTGCACAAGGTTTGTCTCCTCACATATTTTGAGCACTTGCCTAAGGTTATCAAGGCAATGCTCAAAGGAATCACCAACTACAGAAAAGTCATCCATGAACACCTCTAAGGAGTCCTCCACCATGTCCAAGAAGATTGACATCATGCATCGTTGAAAGGTAGCCAGGGCATTGCATAGGGCAAATGGCATCCGGCTAAAAGCAAAGGTCCCATACGGGCATGTGAATGTTGTCTTCTCTTGATCCTCTAAGGCGATGTTAATTTGGTTGTAGCCAGAATAATCATCCAAGAAGCAATAAAATGACCTTCCCGCTAGCCGATCAAGCATTTGATCAATAAAAGGCATAGGGAAATGGTCTTTACAAGTAGTACTATTGAGCTTTCGGTTGTCCATGCAAACTCTCCACCCGGTCACCGTCCTCGTTGGGATGAGTTCATTTTTGTCGTTTTAAATCACGGTCGTGCCTCCTTTCTTTGGCACATATTGCACCAGACTCACCCAAGGACTATCGGCAATGGGGTAGACAACCCCGGCATCCAACCATTTTACGATTTCTTTCTTTACCACCTCTTGCATGAAAGGGTTTAACCTTCTTTGATGCTCCACGCTAGGTTTTCTCTCTTGCTCCAATTGTATCGTGTGCTCACAAATTTTGGTGAGAATCCCTCGGATATCTGCCATAGTCCACCCAATGGCCTGTCTGTGCTCCTTCAAGGTATTCAATAAGTGTTCAACCTGCACATCCTTCAAAAAAGAAGAAACAATTACAGATAGAGTTCCATTAGAGCCAAGAAATTTATACCTTAAGTGCGGTGGAAGTGGCTTGAGCTCAAGTTGTGGCAGCTCGATAATTGAAGGCTTTGCAGGAGGGGTGACTCTATTCTCTAAGTCAAGAGAAAGCTTGTTTGGTTCATAAGTGTAGGACCCAAGCCCTTCCAATGCATTCACCGATTCCATGTATCCTTCCATGTCTTCACCATCAAAACTCACCAAAATAGTCGCCAATGCCTAACCAAGGAATTCCTCTTCCATCTTCACCTCGAATGCATCCTCTACCTCATCAACAACATCAATTACTGAGATACTTCCGTATGCATGTGGCAATTTCATACCCTTAGTCGCTTGAAAGGTAACCTCTTCGTCATTAACTCGGAACTTGATCTCATTTCGTTCCGAAACCATGAATGCTCTCCCGGTAGCAAGGAATGGTCTCCCCAAGATGATGGGGATTTCTTTATCAGCAGCACAATCGAGGATAACAAAGTCGGCAGGGAAGAAAAACTTCCCCACTTTCTCAAGAACATCATCAACAATTCTCACCGGTCGCTTTATTGAACGTTCGGCCATTTGCAACCTTATACTTGTAGGCCTAGGAATACCTAATCCCGCTTGCTTTTAAATGGCAAGGGGCATTAAGTTGATGCTAGCCCCATTATCACAAAGGGCTCGTGTAAAACACGCAATCCAATAGTGCATAGAATGGTGAAGGCTCACGGATCCTCTTTCTTTTGGACGGTGGTTGTTGTAATGATGGAACTAACCCGGTGAGTCACATTCACCACGTCATTCTTGGTGGTTCTCTTTTTAGTGATCAAGTCTTTCAAGTATTTAGCAAAACCCGACATCTCTTGAAATGCTTCCACAAATGGAATGTTCACCGATAATTGCTTGAGAATGTCATTGAACTTCTCGAGTTTGCTATCATTAACCTTCCTAGCAAGTCTTTAAGGGAAAGGAGGATGAGGCCTAGGAATTGGTCCTAGAGTTTTTGGTGCCTCTATTACCTTTTCCTTAACCTCTTCATAGTTTACTTCTTCAATTCTGACCTTCTTCGGGAGTCTTTCAACTTCAACAATAATTGGCACCTCAACTTGTGCCTCAACTTCTCATTCAGAATCTTCCACTTCGACCACTTATTCATTCTCTCCTTGAAGTATTTTCCCACTTCGAGTTGTGATTTCCATACAATGGGAAGTCGGACCACTCCTACTACCTTTTGGGTTTGCAATTGTGTCACTTGGGAGCGTGTCTTTCTGCTTCAGAGTTTGCTCTCTTGAGAGATATCTTATTTGCATTTCAAATTTTTGTATGGATGCGGTGTGAGAACCCACAAGCCCGGTCATATTCTTCATTGAAGTGTCAGATCTCTCTTGATTTTGCAATAATCGTTCAAGCATGTTTTCTAACTTGGACTCACTTAAAGAACTTTCTTTCCAATGCGGAGAGTTAGAATATTGCCCCTTTGGTGGCACATAGGGGTTTGAACTCCGATTTGAAAAGTTGTTGTTGTTAATCTAATTTCCTTGATGTGAACTACCTTGGTCATTTCGCCACTATTGGTTTCCTTGCCCTTGCGGGTTTGACCTCCATTGGTTTTGTTGTCCTGAACCTTGGTAGGGTTGTCTTTGATAACCTCCTTGAGAGTTGTCGACATAATTTGCTTCTTCGTAATCCTCATTTGACATGGGTTGCACATCTTCCACCACATTCACCTTTTTTGTTTGGCTTTCAGTGAACATCTTTGTCAACACGCTAATATTGGTGGCAAGCCCGAAAATTACTTGATCTCTTTCTTGGTTTGAGTACCATATGCAAATCCACCCGCGGTGTTTTTCGAGTGCCAAGCTTGGTTATGTTCTGCCATCTTGTCAAGGATTTGTGTGACCCTTGCAATTATTATATCCATAAAGGATCCATCAGCTGCATTTTTGGCTATGGATTGATTCATAGGATCCAAGACCCTGCAAAACTTTTCCAACAAGATATTATCCGGAAAATCATAATTCAGCGACCTCACTAAATATAGCTTGAATCGATCCCATGCTTCATGTAGATGCTCTCCCCGTATTTGCTTGAAGAAGAAAATTTTATCCCGGAGCTCGGACTTTTTGCTTTGCGGAAACCATTTTGCTAAGAAAGCTCGGACAAGTTCGGGCCAAGTATGGATGGAATTAGGTGGTAGATTTTTGATCCACTGTCTTGCCTCTCCAGTTAGAGAGTATTTGAACACCATCAACCTTAAGGAATCATCTGAGACATGATCTGCTTGTGCATCGTACACACACCCAAAAAATTTCTGAGATGTTGTGTCGGATCATCATCTGTGGAATTTCGGAAAAACCCTTATGCCTTGAGCATTAGGATTAGACTGTGGTCCACTTTAAATGTGGCAGCATCAACTCTTGGAGGGACAATGGAATTCTTATACTCAATATACTCATCTATATCCGCAAAAATATTCTCTTCTTCCGGTTGATGTGCCGGGAAATTTCGGCACATTTTGATACTACTTGCTTAGATTTTAACTTGTTTTACGTCCAAATTCTATCGATACTTATGTAATTTTAGTGTATTTGCAGTACATCAAGTGTAAGGACCTAAAAGCATAGAAAAAAGCTCAAAAAGCCAACTGAAGACAAGAAAAGCACTGAACAGCATCGCAAAGGTGAATATGCGGTCGCAAACGAGGACAGAACTCTGGGCACTTTTTCATGTTAAGAATGCGGTCAAATATGCGACCGCATACTAAAATACAGACCGCAAACACGCATTTGGGAATCGAAGACGCAAGCAGAGTTTTGGGTGAGAGTCAGGGTAAAGAATGCGATTGCATTTGCGATCGCATAATCGATATGCGCACCGCAAACCCAATCGCAAATCAAGTATGCAGTTTACAGGTTGTTGGATTTGCGATGCAGAAGGTGTCCGCATAACTAAAATGCGGACCGCGAATCCAAAATGCGATGAAGGAAAAATCCTTGGGTTGAATATGCGACGAACATGTAATATTTGCGGACCACATTTCTGTTATGCGACAGAAATGCGGTCCGCATAATTGACATCAGGGGAAAATCAATCCGAACTTCGCCTTGGTTTTTGGGCCTCTATAAATAGGTTTAATAGGGTGTGTGGGGAAGATCTTGTCAGAATTGAGAGCATACAGTACAAGGCTTAAACCATTTTTAATTCTTGGAAGCTTTTTGAATCAATTACCTTCTACTTTGTAAGATTATGACAATTACTATTCTTTCACATTCGGTTTTTAGCATGAGTAGCTAATTCCAAACGCTAAGGTTGTGAACCCTAGATGGGTATGATATTATTGGGATTTTGATATTGAATATAGTTTCAACGGATGATTGATATTTATTTACTTCTTATTCTTCAAACAATTGTTGATGGTTGCAAACATTAACAAACACCATTTAATTCTACCTTTACTTGGGAAAGTGGGGTAGAATTTGGTAGAAGTAAATAACAAAGACTCAAGGCTTTAAACCTTGTTTAATAGAATCGCTTAGGAATAAGTGGGTTTTAATTTGGCATTAATTGATTGTTCTTAATCACAACTCTTTTGTATTTGGGAAAATCATAAAGAGGACATATTATCCAACTATTGGAAAATATTAGGTAGTAAATTAAACATCAATTGCATATCAAGAGAGTCTTCCGTTGGAAATATATAATATTAATATCAATAGCATTATAATACATTAAGGGGGACACAACCTTGGTTTCTTTAAATCATATTATTTACATTCATAATATTGCAATTAGTCTTCATTTAACCTTAAATTCAATACATCTTTCGGTTACAATTACTAGGTAGAATTATGACTTAGTTGAGTACTACACTAATTAAGTAAACGTTTCACACCTATTCCCTGTGGGATTCGACCCCAACCTTGTGGGATTGGCGCCGTTGCCGGAGAATACGGTTCTGCAATTACTAATTAGTGTATACTTTACTGTACGTCTGATTCTACTCTATTATACGTTGTTTGTTTTGCTTGGTGTTGACAGGAAAATATGTCAGACCATGAAGATAATGTGGAGGTAGAGGAGGAAGGAAATCCTTTTGCAGACATTGAGGAGTATATTGAGGATACAAATGCTACTGTACCTCCTGCTATTGGTGCTGCTACCTTCAAGGTGGAACACGGATTAATTCTGATGCTGAAAGCGGAGGGATTTTTCAGAAATTCCATTGATGATGATCCAACACAACACCTTAGAAATTTCTTGGGTGTATGTGCGATGCATAAGCAGAACCATGTCTCCGACGATGCCCTGAGGTTGAGATGCTTTAAATATTCTCTAGCTGGGGATGCGAGGAAATGGCTCCAGAATCTTCCTCCAAATTCTATACATTCATGGCCCGAACTTGTCCGAGCTTTCTTGTCGAAATGGTTCCCACAAAGCAAGAAGTCAGAGCTCAGGGATAAGATCTTTTTCTTCAAGCAACTACCAGGCGAACAACTACATGAAGCATGGGATCGCTTTTAACTATATTTGGTGAGGTCCCCAAACCATGGTTTTCCAGATTCCATTTTGTTGGAAAAATTTTATATGGGTTTGGAGCAATCAATAGCGAAGAAGGCAGCTGCTGGATCTTTTATGGACAAATCTTTTGCTAGGGTGACTCAAATATTGGATAAAATGGCAAAGCATAACCAAGCTTGGCATTCCGAGGACTCCACAAGCGGAATTGCTATTGGCTCTCCTTCTTTGAACAACTTAATCAAGGAAAATCAAGAGCGAGACCAAGTAATTGCAGAACTTGCTACGAATGTCAATGTGTTGACAAAGCTTTGCACGGAAAATCAGAAGAAGAAAGTGAATGTGGTTGAGAATGTGCAGCTGGTACCAAATAAAGATTATGAGGAGGCAAACTATGTCAATAACTCTCAAGGAGGGTACCAAAGGCAGCGCTACCAAGGTCAAGGCTCTCAGAATCAGTGGAGACCAAACCCACAAGGGCAGGTCACCACCAATGGTGAAACGACCAAAGTGGTTCTAACCAAGGAAACTGGAACAGCAACAACAACTTTTCAAATCGAAGTTCCAATCCTTATGTTCCCCCAAAGGGTTAGTACTCGAATCAAGGTTCCTCTAGTGAGTCTAAATTGGAGAGCATGCTTGAAAGGATATTACAAAACCAAGAAAAGTCTGATAATTCCATGAGGAACATGACTGAGTTGGTTGGCTCTCACACTGCGGCGATTCAAAAATTGGAATTGCAAATGAGAGATCTGTCTCGTGAGCAACATCCACAGCAGAAGGGAACACTCCCTAGTGATACAATTGCAAATCCAAAGGGAAGTGGGAGCGGCCCAACCTCCCATATCATGGCTATCACTACTAGGAGTGGGAAGATACTGCTAGGCAAGAATGAGCAAGCAGTTGATGTGGAAGAACTTGAAAAAGGAGTCGAGGTTGAAGAGCCCAAT